>BQNB010017949.1:0-64934 GCA_026074375.1 Tanacetum coccineum
GCTCAGTGTTATCTGGTATCAAGGTTTTATAAGCTAGTTTTCATTTCATAAGCTCAATTTGAATCTGTCAATACCATAAGGAGTGCTTGGTATAGTATGATTTGACCCTCACAAGTCAAAAGTAATTTGAGTTTTCATTTTGGACAGTTGAATAGTAGTGATTGATCAAGTTTTGAAAAAGTTTTGAAGTTTAGTTTGAATTCTAAATCATTTTATGGCTTATTAATTTGATCTCAGCATCAGGGTACTTTTTCTACTTTTCTTTGATTTAACTGGCTTATCCTTGAATAAGCCAGAGCTGTTGATGAGCTCTAAGAGCATATAAGCTTCTGTTAAGCTGAAGCACCTTGTAAGTTTTTATTTTTGTTCTTAGTTTTAATTCTCTTAGTTTAGCATTAGCTTAATTGTTCATCTATTGCTTATTTGCTTTATTAGTGGCTTATTTGTGCTTATTAGTTGAAATATTTCATCTGTTTTTTGTCTTAGCATTTTAGATCTTTATATTTCATTAAATGTCTAAAAATCAAAAAAATCAAAAAAATAATTAAGCATAGTTATAGATCTTAGATTTTAGATTTTTAAGTTGTTGAATCCTGTTTGTTAAGCTTGTTATAAGCTCAGTGTTATCTGGTATCAAGGTTTTATAAGCTAGTTTTCATTTCATAAGCTCAATTTGAATCTGTCAATACCATAAGGAGTGTTTGGTATAGTGTGATTTGACCCTCACAAGTCAAAAGTAATTTGAGTTTTCATTTTGGACAGTTGAATGTTAGTGATTGATCAAGTTTTGAAAAGGTTTTGAAGTTTAGTTTGAATTCTAAATCATTTTATGGCTTATTAATTTGATCTCAGCATCAGGGTACTTTTTCTACTTTTCTTTGCTTGTGAAAATTTGATCCAAGCCCTCTAAGGCTTGGATTTTGTTTATTTGGTTTTTAAACACTCCTAGTGAGTGTGTTTAGTGCAGAATTGACCACCTTTGTGGCCTGCACTTTTGCTTTGCTCTTTGGTAAAGTACTTCAGCAGTAGTAACATTATTACTACTGCTGATTTTAAGCTCCAATTTAGTTTAGTGTTAGTAACTTTTAAGCTTTCAAATTCAAGTAGCTTTTAATTCATACATAGCTTAATATAGTTTAGGGCTTGTTTTTTATTTTCTAGCTTAATTACTTAGTTAAAATTAGCTTAGAAAGTCATAAAAATCTCATAAATACCAAAAACAATAGTAATAGAATTTAGCCTTTTAATTTTAATTTTAAGTTGTAGTATAACACCTCGTGTTTTAGGACAATGTACGACGTTAATAAAGTCACTATTTATTTTTAGTATTGTACGCGTTTGTTTTTAATGGAAATCGTTAAGTTAAATCGCGTAAGCAAGAAATAATCAGTTAACGTAAACGGGCATCAAGCAAATTATTGTTTACGTCAAACAAGGGTTAATCAATTATTGTGAGAATATTTATTAACGTTTCACAAGTTACTTTATCGGATACGTGAAAGTGGTTACGTTTCGCGATAAATGACAATTAGGTTTTCCCGGAAACCCTAAAAATTTACGTACGCTTCAACAAATACCTACGTTTATATACAATGATCAAAGTTTATAAAACTTTATGCATATGTATATATTTATACACGTCTCATATGTATATACAAGATAACAAATACTTTACAAAATACCAAGACTTTACAAAGTAAACTTTTATATAAAAACTACACTTTACTTTTAATTAAAAGTTTTACTTATACTTTCTTTTTATAAAATGCAAGTAAACTAAAAAGAAATAAAAGAAAATAAGCTAGGAACATCATCCCTTGAAATCATGGGATGATTCCTACTTAAGGGAACCATTAAACATAAACATTTAAGCCCTTAAAACCCTCCCCCTTGTCCCCTTGAATCCCACGGCACAAGACCCCTCCCCCTTTGAATTTCTTGGTCAAACTTTGCAAGTAAATATCTTATAACCTCTTCCTATATATATCATGCATGCATAAGAAAGTTTACTTACTCTTTTACTTAAGAAAATCCATTTCTTTCCTCCCTTTCTCTCCTAAAACCCACGGCATTATTAAGCCACCCAAGCAAATCATACAAATTTTTTCTACAATCCATACAAACCTATACACATCAATCCTAAGGCATACTAAAGTGTTTTCAAGCATTGGTTCATCATTTGCAAGGATTAAGGAAGAAAAGGGAAGATTAGGGTTTCAAACCTAATCTAGGGTTTATAAGCTGTAAAGCTTTGGTTTTTGATCTAAACACGGGTTTAGCATTCAATTTCTTCATCTCATACATCAACCCTAAAGTCTTCCTAATTCTTCAACTTTATTTATTAGATTGTTATGTGTTATATGTAATTATGGCTTAATCACCACTAAGGACTGTTTAATATGTAAAATGAGTTTTCATTTTATGTTTATGAATTTATATGCACTTATCTTAATTCCCATATGGTTATATATATCATGGAAAAATAAATGTAAAAGTATGTTAACATATGGTTTAAGTATAAACATGTTTAGGTAATAATTAGGGTTTTATAAGGTTACTTAATTATTTACATATGAAAGTAATGAAACTAAATTGTTAAACTTGTTACAACGACTTTATAAGGACTATGATGAACTGGGAAATTGATATAAGTAGGCACATATGTTTAAAAATAGCGATTAGGTTTTTAAAAGTAAACTACTAAATTAAATATAATACATAAAACATGGTTTTGATAAAGATATACACCATGAAATCTTAGGGGCTGTTTTGAATCCGAAATTCATACAGTGGGTTTGATATAATATAATAATAATACGTCTCATGACGATTCCAAAATGATAAGAAACTCGAAAAACCGATTTATAACGAAAAAGATACGTTATTCGAGTATACGACTATAAATACTTTTTATAAAAAAACTATTTTTATAAAAGTGACTATTCATAAGGAACTTTCAATTTTAAAACATCTAATATATGATATAACTTTTAATTACGAGATTTTACTCGAAAGAATCGTTAAAAACGGAACTATAACGAATAAACTACGACGTTTACGATAATTAAAGTTTATAAAAGTAATTTTATAAACTATGAACATAAAAGTACTATTCATCAGCGACCTAACTTTATAAAATATAATACATCTTTTAATAACAAATACGTACTCGAAGGAATCAACTAAAATCGGGATTAAAAACGAAAAGTTATTACGATTACAAGTTTTACAAACTATTAAAAACGTAAAAACATATATAGCTTTGTAAATAGTAAAAACACTATTCATCGTAGAATATCAAAAACTTGAAAATGTAATATTTTGATCACAAAACGTCATCTACAACGAAAGACGTACGTAAGAAACGCAATCACGGACTTAAAACGACCAATTGAGGTCATTTTTACGAAAGTATATTTATAACGTTTTTCACACCTTTATAAATATATTTTACTAAAACGATTAGTCGTGATTTATGCTATATAATAGTGAGTGTTTATCAAAGTGCTATAATACTAGGGATTTCAAATAATGAGGCCTCTTTCGATGTCCCTATCACGAGTTGTTGGATTTACGATATAAAGTGTCCCTAACTCCTTTACGTCATGCATGACCATCTTTAATTATATAGCCCAATGATAGTCGTTAACAACGATAAGATTACCTTCAATGTTATTAATTAAAGTACTCAGTACTTATACGACTTATTTAAAAGGTTTGCATCTATCGTCTCTTGCGTGACGTTATCTGTGATTATTTGGACTATCTGTACTCAAGCTGAGTTCATAGCCCCATTTTAAGAGTTTACTGATTGACTAATTATTTTTTGGGGTGAAACATGCTTTGTTTTATAAATTGAGACGCAAGTGTTTTAAAATATATTGATTATGTGTTGCCCTAAGTAAGCGATAACCTCCTGAGCCCCATTATCCATGAACTGTCAATTGCATCGAAGTAAGTTGTTAATTGCATTTGTAGCGTGAATGTTATAAAATAAGTTTCTATTGGGATTAACCTCCCTCGTTGGGTGATTAGCTATCACCGGGTAATGACACGTTTGACCATGTCGACTTGGATGTTGCGGGTTAAACATCTGTACGGTAAAATAACTGCTAAAATAGCAAAGATTAGGTTGAGCGTCAGGTCAAGAGCATAGTGCAACATAATCTGGTTTTGTGATTGTTGGCATATTTGAAACACACTGGAAAGTCTTGCGGTCCTGTATAAAATTTATATAAAAATAAACCTATGAATTTCACCAACATTTATTGTTAACGTTTTAAGCAAATGTTTTCAGGAGTCAATAGGCACGAGTGCCAGGATGCATTGGATTACATATTGGATGCACACTTAAAGAATTATTGATCATATTTTGGGAAAATGTACTGTTAGTCTTTTGTAATCTTAAACAAGGAACAAGTAAAAGCTTTAAGCTTTTGTATATATGTCTTAGAATTAAATCTAATGTAATCAGTTTATAAAACGACTTTTTGTGTCGTTCTTATATATACTTGTGCTGTGATCTTGGAGTAACACCCCCCCCGGATCCTAGTCGCTAAGCGACCGTCATTTTTGGGGGTGTTACAGATTGGTATCAAAGCCAAGGTTATAGAGAACCAGGTCCAAAATGTTTTTGCTGGACTATAACCAAGTTCCCAAATCAAACATTGGCATACATAACAAAATGGTTTTTACGGGTATTCATATTCAAATGATTGCATATTCAAGTTAAGCTATATACAGCGCATAATGATAATACGTTTATAATAGATTACATATATAAGAATAATAGTCTTATATTAATATACTTATAAAGTCACTTTTGATTTTTTCAGTTTCACATGTTCGGAGTTTGGAAGATTCTACAGTTAGCGTATACTGAGATACCCTGCCCATATGAGGACCTATCTGAACATAGATCACCAGGAGCCAAAGACCAATTTTTCCGATCCACCGTTCTCCAGATTACGTGCCTGGCCCTGAGGAGCCAAGCAGGCACCAACCTTTCACCTATCTACGTACCATTTGTTCCGGAGCCCTTGTTTTTTAACTCCGAAGTTCTTACCAAAGGAAACGATTCCTATCTGTTGAGGAGCACCATTGCCTTGTTGCTGTCTCACCGACTACCTGAGTCTCCGGATACATTCCTGAATCCGATCCTGAGGAGGACCGGATGAGGATGACTAGGAGGATCCCCCGAGAGATCCAGCCGACTATCCTGCTGACAGAGGATATGACGACTGATGATGATGATTATCAGAGGAGGAGCACTTACTCCTGCCTACCCTGCAGCTAGTTGCTTATTCAGCTGACCAAGGACCCCTACCTTGCTTATCCGCAGTCACGGCTAGGATTTTCCTATAACGAGACCCAGTACAGGCGCGGTAACCCGTTCCTCTCTCGGGAAGTTGGCTGAGAGATTGTTAGCTTACCTACTCACCACCATCACCTCTCCCTTCACCATACTCATCACCACTATCCTCAGATACCCCTCTCCCCACCATTACTATACCATCACAACCACGCCAAAAGCCCAAATATGTTGAGGATCTCATGGGATCCCGAGCTACTGATTGAAGACAGAGAGATGCACTACCATCTCCTGTTCATGAAACTGAATGCCTGGATTTGTTTACCGCTTCGTAAAGAGGCCCATGTCGTACTACTACTCCTGTCCTGGATACGAGGTCGGGGAGAGTTCGGCAGCTGGTACTGCTAGGCAGGTTGGACCTGCCACAGCTAGGGCAGACCTTTATGGATTTGTGGATATGTTAGATGCCACTCCAGGACGCCAAACGTCTAGAAAGTTAGGCTATGGTATTACGGATACATGGGATGACCTGTTAGGAGCCAGCCAGGAGAATTAGCAAACCGACCACCCTAAGGGGGCCAATCAGAGAGTTACTGAGATTGTTACTACCGTTGACCAGGGGGAGATGAGATCACATATTCTCAGCTCATGATGCACGGATATACCGACTCTACTTAAGCCCGAGTCAACATTTGTACATGGATGTAGGCCACTCCATAGACTCACAGCCCTTCTGATGGAGGAGGAGGCCAGTTATCTCGTGCCACTTGGCACAGATCGATGGATGCTTGTGATCGGTACGTTCCGAGGGAAATATCACTCAGACTAGATCATGCTCAGCAGTCCGAGAAAATCACTGATTGGCAGGCAGCAGACCGTAGGAGACAGACGGTGATCTCAGATCTGCTAAAAAGCAAGACCATCGAGGCAGAGACAATTTTTGTAAGGCACTGAAGATAGTGAGTGAGCCTCACGACTCAGATGATCAAGATTCAGCGATGCAGACCTGCTAAGATCCGGCAGGAGCCAAGAGCTACCAAGGGCCAGTATCATGGCTTTGACTGGGTTATGACGGTAGCACTATGCAGCTGTTAAGATATGGGATTATTCCCACTAGCAGACTTATAGATCTTTTTGGTTTTGGTTAGCTATCCTGTATAGATCTTTTGTTTTGATTAGCTATCCTGTATAGCCTACTAAGTATTACGGGTAACTCCCGGCTAGTAGGGCTCTATGTTGATTTTCATTTTGTAACCTAGCGATAGGGAATCATTATGTACCAAACAGATCATGTATATTTCCAGTTATATATGGAAAGGATGGATTATGTTTTATATGAAATCGAATTTATTGTGAATGAATGTCGATTTGTTAATTTCAATACTGTTGTGTATTTCACCATGTGTTGTGATCTCGTTTTATTTATTATGTATACATCGGGTTATGGTTAAGATTTTTTTTGAAATCTAACGGGTATTATGTTTTCTTGTGATTTAAGAAAATGGCACCAAGAGGAAGGCCCACGAGGTTAAACCCAGATGCAACACCAACACCAGTCGCAGACCCTACTACCACCACTTCGGTCACCAGTGCCCAACTTCAGGCCATGATCGACCAGGGTGTCACTGCTGTATTGGCAGCACGTGATACGACCCGAAATGGCGATGATAGCCATACCTCGGGAACAGGTGTGAGAAGGAATGAACGCGCTGTTCGGGAGTGCACTTATCAAGACTTCATGAAATGTCAACCCTTATTCTTCAGGGGCACAGAAGGAGTGGTCGACTTGACCCAATGGTTTGAGAGGATGGAAACCGTGTTTCGCATAAGTAACTGCACCGTGGAGAATCAAGTGAAGTTTGCCACTTGTACTCTTATGGGAATTGCTCTAACATGGTGGAACTCACATGTTAGGACAGT
Organism: Tanacetum coccineum; assembly: GCA_026074375.1. Lineage (NCBI taxonomy): Eukaryota > Viridiplantae > Streptophyta > Magnoliopsida > Asterales > Asteraceae > Tanacetum > Tanacetum coccineum. The sequence goes on from BQNB010017949.1 coordinate 7,232, forward strand.
GACTAATGATGTTGCATATGCAATGACGTGGACTGACTTGAAGAAGAAGATGACAACTAAATATTGTCCGAGGAATGAAATCAAGAAGATTGAGGCAGAATTGTGGAACCTAAAAGTAAAAGGCACCGATGTGGTAGCTTACAACCAACGTTTCCAGGAACTAGCATTGCTGTGTGACAGGATGTTTCCTGAAGAGACTGACAAAATTGAAAGGTATGTCGGTGGGATGCCCGACCTGATTTACTCAAGTGTTGTGGCATCGAAGCCGAAAACCATGCAAGAGGCTATTGAGATGGCGACTGAATTAATGGATAGGAGAATTAACACTTTTGCTGAGAGACAGGCAGAAAACAAGAGGAAGTTTGAAGACACTCCTCGAAATAACCAAAACCAACAACAGAACAAAAGGCAGAACACAGGCAGGGCTTATGCTGCAGGGAACGGTGACAAGAAACCGTATGAAGGGACTAAACCTCTATGTCCCAAGTGTAACTTCAACCATTACGGTCCTTGTATACCAACATGCAATAACTGCAAGAAGCTTGGCCACCTGGCCAAGGACTGTAGGAGCCGGCCTGCAACTGCAAATAACAACAACAACAACCGCAATAACAATAACAACAACAACCGCAACAACAATAACAACAACAACCGCAACAACAACAACCCGAGAGCCCAAGGGGCAAATACCAATGCCATCGTTTGCTTTGAGTGTGGGGCTCCAGGCCACTTCAAGAAGGACTGCCCCCAGTGGAAGAACAAGAACCAGGGAAATGGCAACGCTGTAGCCAGGGCTTATGCAGTGGGAGTTGCAGGGCAAAACCCAGACAACAACGTTGTGACGGGTACGTTTCTCCTAAACAACCGTTGTGCTTCCATTTTATTTGATACTGGTGCAGATAGAAGTTTCGTGTCTACTCAATTTAGTACTTTGATTAATATAGCCCCCACTACATTAGATCATGGTTATAACGTTGAATTAGCTGATGGTAGAATAATTTGGGTAAATACGGTATTACTGGGTTGCACGTTAAATTTTCTGAACCATCCGTTTCACGTCGACCTAATGCCTGTAGAAATGGGTACTTATGACGTCATAATTGGCATGGACTGGTTGACGAAATACCAAGCCGTTATTGACTGTGCTAAGAAGATCGTTCGTATTCCCTTTGGGAGCGAAATCTTAATTTTTCATGGAGACGGAAGTAGAAATAAACGCGGGACTCGATTAAACATCATCTCGTGCACCAAGACCCAGAAGTATCTGCTAAAAGGATGTCACGTCTTTTTGGCATATATTACCATCAAGGAGACTGGAGACAAGTCAAAGAAGAAGCAACTGCAAGATGTACCAATCATCAAAAAATTTCCCAAAGTATTTCCCGAGGACTTGCCAGGTCTTCCACATACCAGACAAGTGGAATTTCACATCGATCTAGTACCTGGTGCTGCACCTGTAGCACGGGCACCTTATCGATTGGCCCCATTAGAAATGAAAGAATTGGCGGATCAACTACAAGAGCTTTCCGACAAAGGCTTTATAAGACCTAGTTCGTCACCATGGGGGCTCCAGTTTTATTCGTTAGAAGAAAGTTGGATGTTGGATGTGCATAGATTATCGGGAACTAAACAAACTAAGGTGAAGAAAACCGTTATCCGTACCAAGAATTGATGACTTATTCGATCAACTTCAAGGGTCGGTGTCTCACTCCGAAAAGGGACCTAAGGTCAGGTTTTCACCAATTGAGGGTTCCGAGAGAAGAAATCTCGAAACTGCCTTCAGAACTCGTTATGGACATATGAATTCCGAGTTATGTCGTTTGGTTTGGCAATGCACGTGCTTGTGTTTATGGACCTCATGAACCGGTGTGCAAAACCTTTATCTCGGTACAAAATTCGATTTTGTCTTTATTGACGTATTTTGTTCTATTCCAAGAACAAGCTAAGAGCATGGAGAGCATCTAAAGATTATATTTGAGTTGTTTGAAGAAAGAGGAGTTGTATGCAAAATTTTCCAAGTGTGAATTTTGGATTCCCAAGGTACAGTTCCTAGGTCACGTGATTGATAATAAAGGCATTCATGTAGATCCAGCCAAGATCGAATCCGTTAAAGATTGGGCATCTCCTAAGACACCAACGAGATACGTCAGGTTTTTAGGTCTTGCTGGGTATATGACGATTTCATTGAAGGGTTTTCAAAGATCGCCAATCCATTGACTAGCTCAACTCAAAAAGAAGGTCAAGTTTGAGTGGGGTGACAAACAAGAAGCAGCGTTCCAGTTATGCATTTAGTATTTCTCTATTGTTGACACCATTGTGTTGTGATGATATCCATTCTTGTTTACGCCCCGCGTTTCTGCCTTGGTGGGGTGTGACGTCATCTAATCATTTCCACTTTCTAGAAAGTAAAGAACACAAAGAAGATATTCAATCTTCAAGTGTTGTTGAGTCATCACACTATCGTGTCTTTCATTTTTCTTTCACCATGAAAGAACTACTACCTCATTTCATATTTCCGCCTTTGTTCGTCAACATTAACACCCAACAAACCTATAGTACAAGTGTATGCGTACACCTATCCCTTCCATCACGCTCTCCTCTTCGTTTATGTTTCCTCAACAAATCATCCTTATCATCAACATTTAGTTTGACCTAAAGTCTTACGATGATGTTTATCTTTAAACACCCCAAACATGAAAAGCATACATAATGCTTAACAATGAAACCTTGAGGATTTAGGAATCTCTCAATACAACCCTTAGTCTATTCAAATCCATATCATCATCTTGGTTAGATGACGATACCATAAGGAACATGTCAATCAAAATACGTTCATACTCCTTATCCAAGTGACATCTTGGAAGATGTCATTCTCATAATAATAGCTTGTCAATCAATAAACAAATTTTGTTCTTGTTTATTAAAGTCGGTATTATACCAAAGGGTGTTGGTCAAGTCTTAGTCCTTAAGCATGTGCCGATCAAACTTTATCATTGGTTCCTAAACATTATCGTGTCTTAAGTATACGTCATGATTCCTTTTATCATAGATTTAGGTTGTTGTTATTAAAACAACCAGTGCATGTGTCTAGGTTTTAAATTTTCTTTTTTATATTGTCTAGGTTTAGAGGGCACTATATCCTAAGTCATGCATGTCTGTTCCCGTTAGTGTATTGCTATATACATATTTAGCTATCATTGTTGGTATATATATGTGTATTTTTTCTACTAATTTGTTTTGTAGCACACTTTCGTAGCTTGATTCCTTGGTGCCCCAAACAAGGGGGAGCATACACCGAGGGGGAGTTGCAACCGTTATGACATCTACACATTTCTTGATATGTGTATCCAACCCTTTAATATCGCTCCTATATATATATATATATATATATATATATATATATATATATATATATATATATATATATATATATATATTATGTTGCACGAAACTAACCCTTGATGTAGGTTAAGAGTTTGCAACAAATTTGATCCATGGATCCGCTAGAGTCTATATACATGGAATGCAAGTGTCATAGGAGTGCAATGAGCTAAGGGGTGCTCGAGTGTCAAAGTAGATATCTTGGGATGATTAAACGGGGTTGATAGGAGCAAGACTTCACTGGGGATGATGCAAGCTCGCCTCTTTGGTTCAAGGTTTAAAGTGTATTATAAGTCTCGCCTAAGAGTCCACCTTTTTGCTTTAACAAAAGGGGGAGAAGAAGTGTAAACAAGTAACTTATACATTTTACTATGAGTTATAGTTTACATATTTTCTCATCAAAAAAGGGGAGATTGTTGGTAGAAATATTACGATATTCAATCTATACATTCTCTTCATGTTTTGGTGATGACAAACATGTAATTTATAACACATAACGTAAAGTGCTTAAGTTACTCGTGATCACAAATCATCAATGCATTCATACGACAACATCTCTCGACGTCTCAAGTCTGCTTCAACAAAGTTTGCACTCGACGTAAATCACTTAAGGTATGAATAAATAAATGTTTAATTTATTTTATGATCAAAGGAATTTTTATTTAACCTCACATTTTTTTATAAAAATGTCACAAACATTTTTATAACTTTTACAAAACATTTTTAGATTTAAAAGAAATATTTTATTCAAATAAATATTTTGAATTCAAATTTTCTACCTAAAAACACAGGCCAGAAATGTCCAGAATAAAACCTCCTCAAAAAGCAGAAATATAATCAAAACAATAAGCTTTAATATATTAATACGAACACTCTTTGACATTGTTAGGGTTTACAACCTTGAAGCTATGACAATGACTCATTTTGATACATTCAATTCTATACCCTAGGACCTCCTTTTATACATTAAGGAGTCCTACAAGGCTTACAATACTTTCCTAAGATATCATGATCTTTTCTAAAAGAAAACATAATCTCTTAAACAAATACATTATACATATATTTTACAAAATAACTCAATGCTTATCTTCGTAAGTATTCTTGTTCTCCAAACAATCCTTATCTCTTTACTCATCTTTATCATTCTAACAGTAGTAAGTCTTCTAGCAGTTGTAATCCAGCAGCATTAACTTTTGTACCAGCAGTACTAATAAACATAAGCAGTAGTAACATTAGTACTAGCAGTATTAATATATACTAACAGTAGTAACTGTGTACTAGCAGTCTTATCTTTACTACCAGCAGCACTAACTACTTAGCATATATTTCAATCTTCAACTCTGAGCAGTCTTAACTTCAACTAGCAGCAGTAACTTTATACTAACTGATTGTAGTTATCTATACACGTAAAATGATATAAGTATAGAAAATCACCAAACTACCCTTTAGGACAAAGAAAGAAAGGAAAATTCTCACAATTATATATAATAATACGTATATTTACCGGTAAGTGATTACCGGGTCGTATTCCTCGAAGATTTATGAAATTGAGACCACGTTTGTTGTTTGGACAATGATTTGAATTGGTTCGAAGATGATTTGTTTTCTAAAATCCTAAAAGTGAGCAAATTAAAGGACAATTAAACCTATCTTTAATAACGGGAAATTAAACCTTAACTAAAATCGCAAAACAGGAACCCTAAATGGTGATTAAAAACTCTAATTTTCCAAAATTAAACCTAACATGAATTTTTCACTTTTAATATACTCTAATTGACTAAAAAGTAAGTTTAAAGAAAACTAGAATAAAAACGGAGTTGATACAAGCTTAAAAACACAAAAAATGTGAACGGAAACGAATCATGTTTTAAAAAAAATGAAATTTTGCAAATTTAACCCTACGAAAGCAAAACTATTTTTCCTAGGAACTATAAGAATACAGAAAATTTTCTAAAAAAGAATTAAATTTTTTTGAATATTTTTCTATTTTTTATGATTTTTTAAAGTTTTTAATAAAAATAAATGTTTAAAAATACTAAACTAAATATAAAAATCCTGGAAAAATTATAGAAAATAGCTTGAACTAAAAGGGACCTAGGAAAAATAAGCTTGGTTACACAGCTTATCGAATAAGCTGTGTAATAAGCTTAAACAGCTTATTAACTAAATAGGACTAAAACGTATACAAATAATAAATTTTGTAAACATAGAATGAAAAAGACCCCAGGGCACGTTGGTAGTGAGTGTGTGTTGTGAGGCGTTTATAAAAGGTGAGGATGTTGAGGTCGGGGGTTCGAGCCTTGCTCACCCCCGATTTCCATCTTCCCTTTTTTTTTTGAAAACTTATAAAAACAAAGTTGTAGACAAGCTAAAAATAAGCACTTTTACTAAAAGAAATTATTTTTGAAAAGCCCTAAATAAGCTGTGAAACAGCTGAAAACATGACAGAACTACTTAACTATATTTTTGGTTTTTTAGAAAATTTAAGAACTTAATAAAATGAAATAAGCTGAAAACTAAGATCAATAAGCTACTAACTATTTAAGTTTACACTAATAAGCTACTTATGAAAGAAATAAGCACAAGGATATAAGCCATAAGCTGAGAATCACAATAAGGTCTTATGAACACTTTAAACCAAACAGGCCAAACACCAAACTTGAGCTTATTTTTAAGTAAGCTAATGGAAGATTGAAGAAATGAAACTTTTATCTACTGAAAGCTAATACTATAAGCTACTTAAAAATGCATTCAAAAAGTATTTTGAAAATCAGTTGCTTAATCAAAAAGCTATATGAAAAGGCTAATGCAGATAGAGTAAAATATTTTGGTTTTTTAGAATTAATTGAAAAGACAAAGGACTAAATATAAGCTTAAAAACAGATAAGAAAATAAGCTAATTAAGCTAACATAAGCCCTATGCTATCTAGAATGGCCTATAATCTACTTGTGCTCAAAGTTTGGTAAGGAAAAAACTACTTTTACCTATTGATTTTTAAGCTTGAAATTGGCTTTTTTCCTGTTTTCCCTATCTGATGCATTGTGCATATCTATGAACTAGAACCAATTTAAACAAATGCAGGCTTAAGACCTGGATTCTACACTCAATAAAACACCAACACAACAACACGGGATGCAATGAAAACAACTAGAAACCAATTAAACTAAAAATGATTATAAGACTTACTTAAATTCTAACAGATTGAATAAGCTACTAACTAGCTAGACTAAAACAGATTTAAACTTAATAAAGCCCTTAAATCCTACTCTTATAAACTCAAATATGGATTTGAATTCAATCTAAAGAACCAAGTTATCCAAAACAGCATTAACTTGATTTAAAGCTCTTTAGACCAAACACCCCTTTAAAATTCATCAAATCCATTTTAGCTTATGAAAAAGAGATTTAAAGAACTCAAATCAAATACCAGATATTAGACAGCTTATAACAACCTTAATGAACATTTTTCAATAAGCAAATAAGCCAGAATCAATAAGCTAACAACTATGCTAATATTTTTGGTTTTTTAACTGTTTTAAGATAAAACATAAGCAAACTATGATTTAATACTAATAACAAAGCATAACAAGCAAATAACCACTACAATAAACACAAGTAAGCTATACTAACAATAATAAGCAAACAAATAAGCAGAATAAGCAATATTAAGCTAAATATGCAGGAATAAGGCTAGAAAAGGAAAATGAGAACTCACAAGTGCCTTTGCACAAACAAGGCTTACAAATGCTCTTATGAGCTAGTCTACAAGCTCTTGGATGTTGCGGGTTACAACATCTGTACGGGCAAAATAACTGCTAAAATAGCAAAATATATTGAGCTTCAGTGTCATGAGCTTAGTCCAAATAATCTGGTTTGTGATTGTGGCATATTTGTAACATCCACGAAAGTCTGCGTCCTGCATAATTTAAATACAAGTGTCGTTCTTATATATATCTTGTGCTGTTGACCTTGAAGTAACACGCCCCGGATCCTTATTCCGCTGTGACCCATTTTGGAGGGTGTTACAGATAGGACAAAAGATACAACGAATACAATTACAACTAAATGGAACAAGCCACAATAATGGAGACACCATTCCACCATCTAACCATTTCAGAGCCTAGGAAGATGTTTTTCTTTTCTTTTAAGAACCAGTCAACCACGGAGTAAGACCGCTAAACATCTCATTGCTATATTTGAGAGTAGCTTTTGTGTAACCTTTTGGGTTATCTTCACTTTGTAAATACATATTGATCATGGTTTTGGTATCAATGCATATGGTGCAACATTAACATAGTTACATGTAGGGCTGTAAATGAATCGGACGAACACGGACGGAGCCTTGTTCATGTTCGTTCATTTAATTTTAGCCGAACAAATAAACGAGCATGACCGCTTAAACGAACAAATTTTCTTGTTCATGTTCGTTTATTAAGAAATAAGGTTGTTCATGTTCGTTTATGTTCGTTCATTTAGACACTAAACGAACATAAACGAACGAACATAAACGATCGGACGTAAATAAACATAAAATTCACAATAATATACACCATATTGTGTTTTATAAGTGTTGTTTTGTTTAAGTAAAATAATTTTAAAACTATATAATAAAAAAATACAAAAGATGATCATAAACATATATATGATCATAAAAAACGAATAATCGGACGTTCACGAACATAAATGAACGAACAAGACTTTTGTTCATGTTCGTTCATTTAACTAAACGAACATAAAATGTTGTTCATGTTCGTTCACTTAATAAATAAACGAACATAAACGAACTTTTTACCGAACGGTTCACGAAATGTTCACTGAACGTTCAGTTCGTTTACAGCCCTAGTTACATGTTTAAGTAGGGGCGGACTCAGAACACTAAGTCATCACGTGCTCAAATTTTGTTTTACAAATGTAAAGGTTTTAATGGCAAATAAACTTATTTTTTGTTTCAAATATTAGTGGATTAAGTAATATTTATGTGACACGAAATTTTGGGATCGGGTTCATTTTTAAAAAATCAAATTTTTTTACAAAAAATTACACTACGCGACAAACATTCATCGGGTTCCAGTGAACCATCGGGAACCCCGTAGGTATGCCCTTGGGTTTCAGTGTACTTTGTAAATTAGATTAGATGTTAGACTAGATCTATGAAGTGTTTAACTTGCTTTGCAAGGCAAAGAAGGCTTTATGGCCGGTTCACTTATAAGGGTCGGTATGGTTGAGGACTCCTACACTAATTACTACATGGTTTCTTTACCCCCTCGTCTCTATAAATAGAGGTGAGGGGATGCTAGTTCTTCAAAATTCTTATTGTTAGCATATTAGCCGATAAGAGGCACGTGGCCCATTAGCTTTTAAGATTTTCCCCTGACACTCTATTATTTATACTTGTAGTATGCACTCTTTAGTTTATCAATTCAAAAATACTTCGGGTGCGTTTAGTTGGAGAGAAAACACCCTTGTTTCCACAAAATATATTGTGAAAAACAAGAAAAACAGAGACCGCGTTCAAATCATTGTTTTCCATCAAAATTCTCTACAAAACACAAAACATGCATTTCTCAATTTAACAATGAAAACTACAAAACACATTTTATTTGTTTTCCTTGTTTTCTTTGTAACCCTCTTTGTTTCTTTGAGAATAAAAAACAATATCACATGAACGCCTTTTTTAATGTTTTTTGGAAAATAAATCTCTTCATTTTTTTTACAAATCTGAAAACACAAAACTAATTTTTTTTTTCTCCAACTAAACGCAACTTTCGTATTGTATCGTGGTTTTACATGGTATCAAGAGTAAGGTTAAACTAGATACATGATTGGTGGATTTCAAACGTACGCACGAAAGCAACAACATAAGTGGTATATGGCTGAATGAGCCGAACAAAAAAAAGGTAAGTAAATTTAAAGCGATTACTTTGCAAAATTTAGTATATGGCGAAATTGATTTTATATGTACGCATGAAAGGGTATGGAATCAATTAATTATTTGATGGAGACAACATATTATATTGAACTAGACAAGTACCCGCGCATAGCGGCGGAAATTCCTAGCGGCAGATAATTAACGATATACGATATTATGGTAAGTGTTGCGTGTAACGTTCAAAATAGAACGTGAAAATATCAAAATATAATTGCAAACGGTTGTAACATGCTTGTTATTATTCAAGACACCTTTCTTGATTTCTGGTGGACTTCTAGATATCCTGAAACAAGCAACATAATAAGTTAAAATGAATGGATGTTTAACCTAGAGCCTTGTATTTATAAGCCACGGTTGATTTCATATTACAAAGAAATTACCAATCCCACATTTAATGTCATTAAACTTAACCAAGATATTTTTGTTAAGTCATCAAAATTTTGAATGTATATATGAAAAGACAATTTTTTTCCTTGGCGAAATATATTGTTTTATCAATTGACACACATTAAAAATAATTCTATTAATTTGATTGAATACGTTTTAAAATTAGCATGCGGGATTTGTGATTATGTCCAAAATTACATCATATTATTTATTGGTTTTCAAACATGCTATATATAAATTACCATTTGACTTAGTTAACAATATGTGAGTATAGGTAATGTGAATGTGTTTTAATATATATCCTAAAAATAGATTGGATCAGTTTCTACTTTTACAATCAAGCACCAAAGTACACGATTTGGAGCAGTTTCAACTCATATTCTAAACTTGATTTAGTCACGGTTGTTAAATGAAGGTAATATAACAAAATATAACCCCTTCAAAGCATGAACGCCAAGATTAATACAAGAAACAAATACAATAACTAAAAAACGACAAATGGTATGTAACATGAAAGATGAACAATGGTTTATATTAAAGAAATGTATTATAACAAGATGCAACAAAGATCAATATCAAAATAATGAAACGTTTATCAACTCATATTCCAAAGTTGATTTAGTCAAAATATTGAAACGTTTACCAACTCATCACCTAATGTCACAATATCACCACTCGAATTTTCATACTAACATCTAATATATATATGAATAAGGTAAATTGATATAATTATACCATTAATATTATTAAAACAAAATTTACATAATAAATTTTATAATAAATTTTATAACAAATATTAACAATTTTTAAAATAAACAATACACATTATGGCCACACTCCAAAGGCGGCATCGGCTAATTCCGGCTTCCCGGTAACAGCGGCTGCTTTTTTCGGCAAGTAATCGGCGACGTCGTAAGCTATAAAAAACATCGCAAGTTTTATAAAAACATCGCAAGTTTTAATGTTTCAAAATTGTTAACGCCAATTTTTTATACTCAGTTATTAAACATATCAAAATCAAGGAGATCACTCTTTCTTAGAAAAAGTTATCTGTTTTCGAAAAGCGAACAAAAATTCTGAATTTCTAAAATACTTTGGTGATATAAATATACACATATAGTCGTTCAAAAGTTGTTTAATTTTTAGATCTATTAAGAAAACACCAAAACAACATCAATACCTTTCGGTTATGGCGAGTTTATGGCGAAGTGGTGGCGCCTCTGACATGGTGGCTGGGTCGGGGTGGTGGTTGGGATGTTGTGGCGAGAGGTGGTGGTGAAGGTTATGATATGGTGTTGTTGGTGATGGATGAGATGAGAGATTTTTTGTGTAGATGAGAGATAAGATAGAAAAATAAAAGTAAATGTGGTAGAGGGTGATATTTATATACCCATTGTGTGTATTAACATTCACAGCTTTGCATATCAATTAACATTGACAGCCATTACTTTCCAAAATAGTGTAACCATTCCATGCGTGTGTGTTTTGAAATTGTATATGATAATTCAAGGCCATTGCAACCTTCCCTAAAATAGTTTTCAGCATTTAACTTTTCAACATCGGAGATAAGCATTAAATTTTTAAGTTTTCAGTTTTAAGTTTTCAGTTTTTGTGTCAAAATGCTTTATAGATAGTATAGATAGATTGATTGTTTAGTATTTCAGGAAAATTACTTGCGTATTGAATTGGTTTTGATTTTGCTTCACATTGGTTGGTTTAATATGTTCGGGTTCATCAGTGTATTTGTTTTCGTGAATTGTAGCAATCAATTATTGGTTTGTTTGGGTTGTATTGGTTAGTTAAGATGGATATATGTAAGAATGATTTAAAGTTGGATTCGTCATTATTTGAGCAATTTGAGAAATTATACTATATAACATTTATCCAAGTTCTTATGTGAGCCGGTATTCTAGCGAAGCCACCGAGCCAACAATCGGCTTGAGGGAAGGGATTGGCTAGGAAGAACTGAAGAGCCGTGGCTCAAGCCGACATTGTTCGTTAGCCGAGCCGAGCCAAGCTGACGGCTTGAAGGATTAAAAAATGTTAGTGGGCTTTCCACTATGTTGTCTCATCTTTACACGCTCTAAACCTGTCCGATTATCTATTATGTGTTTATAAAAAGTACCAGTCTTCTCCAACACATTTCTTTCCCATCATTTCCATTAACCTTCCATCAGAAGCATCTGTGTTTCACTTTTAAAGCTTGGGTATGTTATTTTCTTCTTTCATTTGCTTCAATTAGTTTGTGTTTGTGTTTTTTAAGCTTTGTGATAATTATGATATGTGATTGTGAGTTGTTATTTCATGTAGCTTGCTGCAGGTTATGGTGATCGTTTAGGGTTTTATTTCTTCGAGAATCTATGCCAAGGTTTTATTGTAATTGGATTTGGTAATGCGTGGTTTTTTGGTTTCTTTTTATTGTCCCCGTGATAATGGATATGATTTTGTGTTTATGTATGTTTTTTTTTTAACGTCAAATTGAAATTAATAAAAAAACTAGCAAGAAGCTAGAAAATTACAAGGATATGGATTTAGGACATTTCATCCAGGAAATCCAATCAATATTGTTTTTACATCTATTGGAACACCAAGTAAAAGAGTACGAAACAATATCATCAAAAAGAAGCTCCATACGCAGATGAGAAGATCCAAAAAGCACTTGGTTGCGGAATTTTCAAATCATCCACCACATAACATAAAAGACCCCTTCTAGCAATATTGTTTATGTATGTTTAAGGTTTGTGATAAGTGTGATGTGATTCTGAGGTGTGTTTTTGTATGGCTTCGTACAGGCAGTGGTGATGGTTTTGGTGTTTTTGAAAATTCATGCGGAGGCTTCATTGATATGATGTTTGTTGATGCATGGTACTTTGGTTTCTATATTTAGTTTCTGGATTAGTGGATGTGTATTTGATTTGTTTAATGTATGTGATAGTTTTTGTCACACCCCTAAATAGGGTCCTTTCCGATTTGACGTCCGAGGGCGTGACTTCCATGGCTATTTCGAGTACAAAGCATAAAGAACGACCTCTAAGGGTACGTTTAAAAAATAAACTTCGTTGCATAAATTTAAAATATTAATAAGTTTACATCAATCAAATTTAAAAGGTTCAAAAGACAACATGCAGAAGCTTAAATAAGTTCAACAATGGTATTTAAGATAAACATGGATCAAATCTGGAAAACTTGTTCGGCAATAGACTTTATATAGTTCAAGCAACAACATCCATGCTAAGCACCTGAGAAAAACATGCTTAAAACGTCAACATAAAGTTGGTGAATTCATAGGTTTAGTTCAAACGATGTTATAGTGGACCACAAGATATAAAAACGTATGCGACAGTTATAACAGATACAACTTCACATAAAAAGGTATTTATGTTGCACTAAGCTCATGACAATGAAGCTAATAATGAAAGATAGCATGTACATTGCTATAACTATTTGCTTGCCCTTACAGGTGTCCGACCAAAGACCACCTAACCAGTTTCGACATGACATATATCCGTTTAATCGGGAGCCCCGTGGGTAGTAATCGCTACTCACCCGGATAGGGATAATTAGTCCCAATAGATCTATTTATTCACTCGCGCTCCCTCGACCGGTCCTCCGGTCAAGAAATTGACAGTTCATGATACTTCGGGTAATTGAGATCTAAATGCTACTTAGGCAACACGTAAATAGGGAAATCTCACGTATAGTCTTTGTGTCCAGTTTTAAAAACAAGCAATGTTTCTCACCCTAAGAATAAAACATTTATTCAAAACGAGTAAAAGAGCGGGGCTATGAACTCACCTTGATTTGGTGAATTAAGGTAGTGAATAGTCTAGAAATAATTCACTTTGTAATGAACGACGATATACGAAAGCAACCTATGAAATGGACGTTTGATTTAATATCGGATCGAAGTGAATTTATGGAAAATGCATAGGTGTATACTAGTGTACTTTTGTTAATATATATCTAAAAATTAACGTTTGTGATCGTGTAGTAATAAAATGTTTCCGTAAGTAAATGGGTAGAAATAATATGTATTTTAATATTACATAGATATATAACGTCTAAGTAAAAATATATATTTTATATATATTTTTATATATATATTGTTCGTCACTTAATTTAAATTCTCGTATCTCATTTTACCATGTACGTTTTCTAGTATTTACTAAGTATAGTAATTTATAAAAATTTCGGCATGACCCGTTCGTGTTTACACGTTTTTCCAAAGTCGTAGACTTTATTTAAAACCATTTTTCAAACCACTTTCAATCCACTTTTCATAATTACAAATTTATACATCATCAAATCCCTTATTATTTGCAACGTCCAACGTTTAAAAATAAATTAAACGTAACGCATCTAAATCGTATACTATTAAATAAGCTATTCGCGAACTTATCCAATAAGCTACACCGTAGCTTTACGCCTTGGTGTTTTGTATTTATGTTGGGCCTTGGCCCGTTAAGTCCGAAAATGTAGTTTTACTTATCCATTTAATCCGATAAGCAAAACATTAAATAATAAACACGCGACTTGATAATAAGCTATTAATAAGCTCACAATAAGCCAAGTATAATAAGCCGAACCACATAAGCTTAATAATAAGCTCATGGTGTTGGGTCTTGTATGTGGGACGCGGCTATAAGCCCTAATAAAGTATATTCGAGCTTATTTATTAAGCCGAATAAGTTTATCGTTTGTCCTTTCCAAATAAGCTAGAAAATAAGCTAATAAAATATAAGTCAAATCAAAATAAGCTAAACAAATATTTCTTCTTTCTTTTCTAGTTTGGCCGAACCATATATAAGCCCTAATAAGCTCAAAATAATCAAATAAGCTTTCAAATAAGCTCACAAATATAAGCCGAATATAATAAGCTCAAAAGTACAAATATTATTACATGAAAATAACCACGATCACAAAACTAAGATTTCCTTATATTTCTTTACATATATTTCGAACCATAAGTACACCCTTTTAGGGTTTATGTAGTTTTAAAATCTTGTTTTTACAAAAGAAGTTGTACAACTAGCATGTATGCATCAAGATGATAAGGAAAGTACAAGTTATTTAAGAATTTGAAGACTTACAAAGTTGGAAGGTTTTTAGAAGGAAGAATGAGATTAGAACAACCCAAATGTTGTTTAATTAATACCCGGATGATACAAATGATCAAACCTTCAATGAATCTTCAAGTGTTTTTGATCAAAGATGAAAATTTATGAAAGTGTGTGTGTGTCTTAGGTGGTTCGAACCAAAGAAGGCAAGAAGAAAAGAGAAAACCAAATTTTTAGTGTGTGTGTGTTATGAATGAGATAATGGAAGTATAGTGGGTTAAATAATGCAAGTTTACTTCACACACTAAATGTGTGTATGTGTGTTTCATGTACAAGAGACAAGAAGGGGGAGGGGACCAATTTGATCCTCCAATTAAATTCAAGTTATAACAAATCATGTGATCAAGGCTTGTCTTATTGATTTTGAATTTAAACTTGCTCACTAAGGGTGATAAGTGTGTTTGTTTGTGCCGAACAAGACAAAGGGAGGGGGACCAACTAATTTTCTTCATTTTATTTTGCTAGTGTTTCCCAATTGATTTAATTTCCAAGTCTTGCATGTAAAAACTCATGTTATAAGTAAACCACGATTAACGCAAGTAACAAAATGAATAACGGTATCTCTGAAAATTATGAAATTTTAAATATTGCCATAAAATGTAAAAACGTGGCTATTGCCAAAATACTACAACGTTAGGCATCTCGGTTTGCTCCCGATGACGATTCTCAGATAAAAGCGGGAATACTTCCCGGTTTCACGTAAATATTAAATGAAACTTTAAAAATTCAAATTGCTTAATGGAAACGGCTAAATTATTGAACAAAAATTCTCGGGGTGTCACATTCTTTCCCCGTTAGAAGAGCTTTGTCCCCAAAGCTCATGAAGTGGTATCTGCCACCGGTGTAGAATTCGGGAAAAGATGCGGGTACTTCTTTTGCATTTGGTCTTCACGCTCCCAGGTGATCTCAAGACCTCTCCTGTAGTTCCAGCGTACCTTAACGATTGGAATACGACTCTACTTTAGACGCTTGACCTCACGGTCTATGATTTCGACAGGTTCTTTGATGAAATGTAGTTTGTCTTCGACTTGGATCTTATCCAACGGTATAGCGAGCGGTTCGCCAGCCATGCATTTCTTCAATTTTGAGACGTGAAACGTACTATGAACTCTACTCAACCTCTCTGGGAGTTCAAGACGATAGGCGACGATTCCTACTTTGGCAATGATCTTAAAATGTCCAATATAATGAGGGTTCAACTTTCCCCGTTTGCCAAAACGTATCACTCCCTTCCATGGTGATACTTTCAACATGACCTTATCTCCTACTTGAAACTCAATAGGTTTTCCTCTTACGATGGCATAGCTCTTTTGACAGTCCCGGGCGGCTTGGATACGACTCTTGATTTGAATTATTTTCTCGGTCATCTCATGGATGATCTCTAGGCCAGTGAGCTGACTATCTCTAACTTCAGCCCAGCAGATAGGTGATCAACACTTACGCCTATACAACGCCCCAAATAGAGCAGCCTTAATGCTGGTATGGTAACTGTTGTTATACGAAATTTCTACCAATGGTAAGTGTCTATCCCAACCTTTTCCAAAGTCGAGTACATAGGCACGTAACATGTACTTCAACGTCTAAATGGTCCTCTCACTCTGACCATCGGTCTCTGGGTGGTAAGCGGTGCTCATATCCAATCGAGTACCTAATGCTTTATTAAGGGACTCCCAAAAATGTGAAGTAAATTTCCCATCACGATCAGAAATGATCAAAACTGTCACTCCATGCCTTGAGACTACTTCCTTCAAGTATTGTCTCGTCAACTTCTCTAACGTGTCATCCTCTCGCATAGGCAAGAAATGTGCAGACTTAGTGAGACGATCAATGATTACCCAAATCGTAGACCAGTTGCTGTATTTGGCAATTTAGTCACAAAGTACATTGTTATATTCTCCCATTTCCATTGTGGGATCTCTGGTTGAACCAATAAACCAGATGGTTTCTGATACTCTATCTTAACCTTGGCACATGTTAAACACTTGCTGACATAGGTGGCAATTTCTGCTTTCATGTTGAGCCACCAATACATCTTCTTAAGGTCTTGGTACATCTTGTCTGATCCAGGATGTATAGAGTACTTTGACTTATGGGATTCGTGCATAATTAAAGCTCTCAAATCTCCAAAACACGAAATCCAACTTTGATTGTTCAAACATAACGTTCCGTCAGCATAAGGTTCTAGCTTGTTAATCATGCCATGCAAATCTTCGTTGATGAAGTTCTCATCTTTTTTGGCTTCCGATTGAGCACTCAAAATCTGCTTAGGAAGGTCCAAACTAATAGTCATAACTAAGGCTCAAACTCGTAGTGAGCTCCAAGTTCGATTTAGAAGCTAAGGGGGTAAAGTTTGGTGTTTTCTAAGTGGAGGGTTGCTTTTGTTTTAAGGAATCACAAGGAAATATCATGTTAATAGTAAGTTTTATCTTCATATGCCTACTTAGGAACTACAAGTTATATGCTTAGATACGTGGATAAAAATCATTTTGAGTTAATTTTGGTCAATTCGTCTTGTGTACTTCGTGGAGGGTAATTAAAATATTAGTAAATCCTAGCCGGACGGTTTGACAAGATATGATACAAGATTCGGAATTTAAGAATTGGTTCAAATGGCGGTTGATTATAATAATTCAAACTTAAATTAGCGGCGGTTTTGCTTTTAAGTTAAGGCCGGCGGTTTTTGCCTTGTATTGTGGCGGTTTGAACAGGTCAAGGCGAGTTGAATATTATATTGAGCAAAAAGGAAACGTCACTCTGCCCAAAAATTTAATTTCCACGGCGGTTTGAATATTATAATGATAGCCGCGATGCTAGAAAAAAGAGCGGCGTGGAGTTGCCAAAGAAAGCGGCGTTTGCTAAAGTACTAAACGGTGCGGTTTGATTATTTAAATACAAGGCGAGTTGTTCAATTCAGCAGCGGTTTGAATAAAATATTTAGGCAGCGAGTTGATTCAGTTCAGGCGGCGGTTTGCTCATTTGTAGCGGCGGTTTGATTAAAATAATAAGCAGCGATTTGGTTAATCTATAGGAGGCGGTTTGCTTAATTGATAGCGACACTTTTTGGCGGAAAAATTAAGTAATTCGTAATTTTTTTCTATAGCCTTTTTAACTTATTTTTACATCAAATTCAAATTTTGGTAATAGGGTAAAAAAAAAATTCGGTCGACACCTTTTTAGCGACACTTTTTGGCTGGAAAAATTAAGTAAAATATAATTTTTTTTTCTTATGTTAGCCTTTTACTTATTTTTAACACCCCAAATTTGAGAATTTGGTAAAGAGGTTAAAATTTATTT
This sequence comes from Tanacetum coccineum, assembly GCA_026074375.1. Lineage (NCBI taxonomy): Eukaryota > Viridiplantae > Streptophyta > Magnoliopsida > Asterales > Asteraceae > Tanacetum > Tanacetum coccineum. The sequence continues at coordinate 25,341 of BQNB010017949.1, forward strand.
TTTTTTCAAATCCAACTGCGCAAATTTCACACAAATCAACAAACCAAATACCACAACCAAGTAACTTCAACGATAAAGCAAACCACAACAGAACAAACCAAGAATCACAACAAACAATTAATCATTCACGAGCGTTTTTCTAATTGATTTTGTAAAAATCCCGTTAATCTTTTAACGTTTTAAATACAGACTTAAAAATCCCGTGAACGTTAATTTCATTTTAAAAACCTACAACATCAATCACATTATCTACATAAGATCCTTAATGTTATTTCACACATCGAATCACAATGGAATTCTTCTATCTAATTAAAAGAGAGAGAGCTTCAAACTGACGCATGACGCTCGCAAAACAAAGGGCACCCAATTAGCAAAGACATGGTTTGAACAACTGCCGAGAGCACATCTGAGACACATCTTCATGATCTCTATCTCCTTAATTCGCCTTATGCTGTTGATGCATTTAAACCAGCATTTCACTCATTCTTTGGTGAAGAGCATCACACTTTCAGATTGAAGATGTTTCATAATCTGGATCAGTTAAGGCTACAACTTGAAAGAGAGAATCTTCATGGGGTTAATGCAAAACCTTGTCTTCAAGCACTCAGAACATAGTTCAAGGAATTTCTTGCCTCAAAAGGGGTAAATGCAACGGATCTTTTGAATCAAGGTTGGCAACAAGACTTCAAAGACTTCACGCGCTGTGAACCTAGTGCGTACAGACGTGAGTTACTCGAGAACCTGGATACACTTGAAGCGGTCATTCATAAAGTTGTAAATACATATGCTGTATTACGCATGAAAGAAAATGAACTTAATGCACTAAAGGAGAATGGAAGTCAGTTGCATGATGAAATACTTCATGAGCATCAAATTAAGTCAAGTGTCAAGATGCAGTCTCAAGATATTCAGATCAATCCAGTTCAAGCAATGGATGACAGCTTGATTGTATCAAAAGGCAGTTTGATAGAGCCTGAAAACAACAATGCATTCAGCAAATCAGAGATTGAAACTCAGATGCAAAGGCAAGAGGAAAAGGTCAATATGCGTGAAGCAGTTGATGCTGGGTTGGTTGTCACAGAAAGCAGTGGGACAAAGCCCGACAAGCAGGATACAAGTAGCAGTTCAGGGAATTATACCACACAAGCTGTGGATGCAGATATCGGACCAGTAAATGACGAAGAGCCATTTGCTGAGGTACAATTGACTGCTCTACATAATATCCTTGCTAATGAACAACAGCATACTGAGCAATCTGAACCCAGTTATGACACACATCTGTTGGAAACTATTGATAGCAATACCACTCCTACTTCAACAAATATGTGTCATAGGGGAGGAGAGATTGACCAGGATGCTTTGCTTAAAACTGAGCTTCTCAAAACGAAAGATATGGTTGATAAGGAAATTTACAATGAACTTTCAAAACGATTTTTACAACTTGAAAAACATTGTATTTCACTTGAAATTTCAATACAACAAAAGGAAGAAAGTTTTCATAGTAACAAACCATGTAAGAATAAGGAATATCCTGAATTTCGTGAATTTTTTGTGATAAATGATTTGAAAGCTCAGCTACAGGCCAAAACCACACTAATTTGCGACTTGAAGAATCAAATTAAAAGTGTGAAGGAAGCAAGTAATGAAGCCAAAGTTAAAAATGACATCGATGTAATTGAAACTATTAACATCGAATTAGAACACAATGTGGCTAAATTACTTGCAGCAAATGAGAAACTACATAAAGAAAATGAGTATTTGAAACAGACTTACAAAGAACTTTATGATTCAATTAAAAAGACACGCATTCAGAATAAAGACAACAGTGAATCTTTAATTTCTCAAATTAATCAAAAGTCTGTCGAAAATGCTGATTTAAAAGCTCAGATTCAGGAAAAGGTTTTTGCAAATGCGGCATTAAATAATGAACTTAGAAAGTTAAAAGGAAATATCATAGATTCTAAGTTTGCCAAAGCATCAATCTTGGGGAAACCGCCTTTACAACCATCTAGAAACCATTTAGTTGTTAGACAACTAAATGCGTTTACGTCTGAATGACCTAGAATTTCAAGACAACGGTTTGCCTCCCAAGTTGATGAGAAAAATGATTTGTATTTGCCTAATGTTAGAGAATCTGCTCCTGCAAAACCTCATCATGTGAATGCTCCTAGCTCCTCTAGGAATAGTCATAAAGAATCGTATGGTTCTAATGATATGGCTCATACTTACTTTCTAGAGAAAGGTAGGAAAAAGACACAAGACAAAACCAGGATTCCTAATCATAAGGATATGGCCTCTACTAGAGCACACTGCACTCCTAATGCTTGGTCACCAAAACCTAGAAACATATATAGGAGTTTTCCTGTATCTAAGTGTAGTGGTGGAATGTCAAATGGTGAGCCTCTAGTAGATCACTCTAGGAATTCTAGTTTCTTCTTGGACTCCAAACAATTTGTTTGTTTGACTTGTCAAAAATGTATCTTTTATGCAAATCATGATGCTTGTATAACAAAGGTCCTGAATAAGGTGAATTCGCATGCTAAAGTTCAGTCCCGTAAGATCAGAAACAACAATCCCATTGAACCAAAGAATCACACTCATAAACCTGGTAGGCAGATTGGTATAGGACAAAGGTTTCGTAATTCACACAAACATGTATAGATCTAAAGAGATCTAGAGAGAGAAAGTTAGAGAGAGAGAATAGTTGAGAGAGAAACTAGAAAACACACTTAAGAGTGTGTGTAAAATGCCCTATTGCATACTCTCTTCCAAAGTTAAGAGTATTAGAGTTCTTACAATACACCGGGTATTAGTACCCGGTTCAATACCGAAAGTCAAACGTTTACCTATTAAACTACGAGCTATATTGAACAGTAAAATACATGGGGTGACTGAGTCTTTTTCTAATATCTAACAAAGAATTTGATTTCAAAGTTATCGACACCAAGGGAGCTGAAAACTATGCAGCCGATCACCTCTCTCGTCTTGAAAACCCATATGAAAATGTTTTTGATCCAAAAGAGATTACCGAGACTTTTCCTCTTGAAACATTGAATATGGTGACTTCTCATGATAATCAAAATACCCCGTGGTTTGCCGATATAGCAAATTACCACGCAGGGAATTTTCTTATCAAAGGAATGTCAACCCAACAAAAGAGGAAGTTTTTCAAGGACATAAAGCATTACTTTTGACGCTCCCCTATCTCTTTCGAACATGTGCGGATCAAATCATCCGTAGATGTGTATTTGGCCAAGAAGCTCTTGAAATTCTCAAAGCTTGCCATGAAGGACCCACCGGGGGCCATCACAGTGCCAACATCACAGCTCGGAAAGTATTTGATGCCGGTTTTTATTGGCCTACGATTTATAAGGATGCCTACGAATTGATCAAGTCTTGTGATGCATGTCAAAGACAAGGCAAAATCTCTCAACGTGATGAGATGCCTCAAAATGCAATCCAAGTTTGTGAAATTTTTGATGTTTGGGGTATCGATTTTATGGGACCTTTTCCATCGTCTAGAGGTAACAAATATATTCTAGTAGCCGTCGACTATCTTTCCAAATGGGTTGAAGCGAAAGCGCTCCCCACCAACGATGCTAGAGTAGTTGTTAAGTTTTTAAAATCCCTTTTCTCCCGATTCGGTGCTCCGAGAGCAATCATAAGCGATCGTGGGACCCATTTTTGTAATGACAAATTTGATAAGGTTATGTCTAAATATGGTGTCACCCATCATATTTCGACTCCCAACCATCCTCAAACGAGTGGTCAAGTTGAAGTTACGAATCGAGGTCTCAAAAGAATTTTGGAGAGGACGGTCGGAGAAAACCGTGCCTCATGGTCAGACAAGTTAGATGATGCATTATGGGCTTTTAGAACCGCTTACAAGACTCCAATTGGGATGTAAACTACTGCCGTACCAATTAGTCTATGGAAAAGAAAGTGTCACTTACCATTTGACCTAGAACACAAAGCATATTGGGATCATAAGCATGCCAACTACCGATTTAAAGACCGCGGGCGACATCGAAATCTTCAACTCAAGAACTTACGAGCTTTGGATCAGCTTACGAGAATTCGTTAATCTACAAGTGAGAAGCCAAAGAAAACTACAACCGATTCCAAATAAAGAACCGCATCTTTCAATGTTGGTGCACAAGTCTTGCTTTTTCAACTCCCGATTAAAGATTTTCTCCGGAAAAGCTCAAAGTCCCGAGGGCCGACCTTTCAACAATCCCAAAGTTTATACTATGGCAACTGCTGCAAGTTGTTCTCATGTCCGAAGGTTCTAAATTTCAAAGTCAACTGCACCGGTCTTAAGCACTACTATGGAGGGGATACACCGACCAATTGGTTTCTCGACCTCCAGACTTTCCCTAAGGACAACTAAATTCAGGGATCGAGTCGAGCTTGCGACTCAGTGAAAAAAAACAAGTCGCTTCGTGGGAGTTCACCCCATGCTTATCCTTTCTATTTCCTTTCTATTTTCCTATCTAATATGTTGTGTTGAGAGAGGCTTGTACTCTTTCTGATTTCTCGATGTTTGTTGCTTGTTTATTGTGATTTTTGTAGGATCGAACCAACAAATTCTTTGAAGCCTCTCGTGTCCGGTTAATTTATCCCTTTCAAACTCGAGCTTCTCATCCTTTGTGTGAAATTAGTTTGAGGAGATCCATATCCTTTCATGATAATCGATTAACGTTTATCTTTGCATACCTCATAAACGGCTTAGATGTTCGTAGTGACCCAACTTTAAACATTGAGGACAATGTTTCATTTTAGTTTGGGGAAGGGAATCTATCGATTTGATGTTGCTTGCTTATTGTTTTGTTCTCACGTACCCGTTTTCCCACAAAAATAGCAAAAAATTTAAATTTTTAGTTATCATATAAAAAAAAAATGTTAAGACAAAAATGTAGGTTTTCCGTTGGTAAGAATAAGAAGTAATTTTTGACCCGATCGTACGTGTAGAGTTCTAGCTTTCTCCCTTAACAATTAATGATGATAGCTTGTGCTAATCTCAAGTAGATTTTAAATATGCCGAGTTGGATTTTATATGGCTAAGCATTTGCGAAGAACAAGAAATGATAGTGTTATTTATAAGTCATGACATTAAACGTAGAATAGTTGGTTTTCTTTCAAGCTCATAAGTGTTAATTGTGGCTTTTTCTCCCATTATCTTGTTTCACTCCTATATATAAATGTTTAATAAATAGAGTTGTATGGTTTTTTGGTTAATAATTAGCTAATAGAAGTTTTCTTTAGTTCCTTTGTAATCAGGATGAGTACACATCAGGAATACTTAATTTGGCATATTATATGTATCATAAAAAGAAATATTTTGCTTATTCCTTAAAGAGCCTAAGGGTATATGGGATAAGTAGAATTCAATAATAATCCGAGACTGATAAAAGTTTGCTGCGTCTTGCCGGCTCACAACCGATGTTACAGCCTTCTAATAAGTCGAGGAAGTTACCGAGGTCGAAATATGATTGCTACATCTTGTCGGAGGCGTGGCCGATGTTGTAGCCTTCTAAAGGACTAAGGTATAATAATGTTGCTTAATTTTTGTCTTACTTTGTGCCTTAAAGAGCCTAAGGGTATATTGTAAACACGATGGTCCATTCATGTCTTAAGAGCCTTCCCGGTATATGACATAAATGGCTGCCTTGCTTAAGTAGCCTAATAAAAGCCAAATTTGGTTTGCCCACCTCGATGTGGACTTTTAATCTTATAATAATGTTTATCTTTTGAATAAGGGCTAGAGCTAATTATTGCTTTCTTAACCATTAACTTTATCTTTGGAATTTAATAAATACGAAACAAGTCTGAAAGAGCCTACGGGTATATAGACTTAAGTAAAAATCTGAGATACTAAAGTAGATTTATGGAGAAAAGTAAGTACATAATTAATATTTAGAGTTAATTTAGTGTCATGACTTGTAATTAACAAAGACCTGTTTTAAGCTTAGCATGGGAAAAGTGAAAAATCGGGGATGATGAAGTTATCTTTTAGACACTTAATTGTGCTTTTTATTCTATGATCCTAAAAGTTACCAATAAGGTAATGAAAACAATACATTATGTCAACACAAATAAGTTGTAGTTAGGTAGTTAATTATCAAGAAAAATCATAAAAAGAGAAAAATCTTTGAAAATGGGAAATCGGGTGTTTTATAACTTGTGATCTCTTAGCTCTCTCAACAAAAATCTTTGCTACTTTTCAAAGGTTTAGTTTGGGGAATTTTCGAGGTATTTGGTTATAAGGCATGTGATATTGCGTGAGGACACACAATCGTTTAGTTTGGGGAATTTTGATAAGTGTAAAATACACATATCCATTTATACTTAAAATAACCCAATTAAACCCAAAACAGCACAAAAATAGCAAAAATATGCTTGTATTTATGTTTTGTGTGTGCAGGTATGGATAAGTCAAAAATCACAAGAAAACAGTCAAAAGCGAGCAAACACGGACACGAGAATCAGAAGAGTACAAAAAGAAGCCAAAGATCCAAAGCCGAAGCCAGAAAAGTCAAGCCTCAGTCAAATCCCAGTCAAACATTGGTCAATAAATGTCAACAAAGCCCATTTCCTCTTATTATAAAACACAAGGGCCAAAAGTGCTAATTCCCAAACTGTTCTATAACTAGAAATAAGAGAGAACCAAAAGACAAGGACCATTTGTGTTACAAAGCCAAAGTTTAAACGAGTTTTACCCATTTCAGTTATAAAAAAGGCGGGTAAATCCCATTCACTGTTCATCATCGTCCCAAATGTGCCCTTGGCTCAAAACAAAGGGTTTTTTAAAATTAGAGGGTACAAAGGACAACCAGTTTTTGGCGCCGCTGCCGGGGACTAGTGTTTAAGATTCCTCCATTTTGTGTTTGTTGATTTGGTTTGAAGATCCTTTCGTCCTCGAAAGTTTCATTCTTGTTTTAAAATTCAAAAGTAAAATAAAATTATAAAATAAAAAAAAGTAAAAAAAATATTTTTTCATTTTCTTTTTAATATAAGTAAAAGATAAAAAAAATAGAAAAATCAAAAACATAAAAAAATATTGTCCTTTTAAAAAAAAAGAGAGAAAAAAAATAAACAAAGTTGGTAATCGATCACCAACATAGCACAATCCCTATCCCTATCAACAATGTATCGAGAGCGAGATAATACATCAAATATAGCTCGAGAGATATCTCTATAGCTAATATATAGCATACTATAGATACCCAATCGCTATCATCATCCATCTCTATGTCAGCGCTCTACACACTTCAAAAAGAGACGGAACATATTGCACCCGTGCTTCATCTCCTCTCTCTCACTCCTACATCAACACGCTCAATCGCTCCCTTACACCCGCTCTGGCGCTGCTCGACTCATTGATAATGCGTGTCCATAGCATAGAAATGAAATAGATATCCTCCAACGTACTGCAATATGCTAACACACCACCCTGTCCAACTAATGATAAAATAGATACACATAAAACTTGGAACCATGCCCAACACGATAGCGATCATATATATATACGAGATAGACTGTACTTCACCATCAAATCAGGGGTATATCTACATAACCTGATATAAGTAGATAAAGGTGCTACTGAACAATATCATTCATAGACAGAAGTAAGCTAGGCGTACAATACAATGTGCCATATATAACTGCTGACAGCGAGCAATAACAGAGTATAACATATAGTATAGATAGAGAGTATAGAGGAGAGTATATCAGTTCCTCAGTTCCCCACCAGTCGTCAACACTTTCTACTCAAAACTCTTAGTTTAGAAGAATCATCATATCAACTTATTGGACAATGGGTTCATTTCATTAAATTTGATATAGATATAGATAGAGAATGAGTCAAACTGGTATAACAATATAACGCTCAGTGCATCCCCCCCCCCGAAACTTCCCCGCCTTCTTTACTCTCGCTCCCTCCTACTCATCAATCCACTAGCTGCACTTTCCTTGCGCCCCAACCGTAACCACCACACCACACTTACGAGCACTTACGTCTCACCTATAACATGTTAAGCTAACTCATCACTATCCCCCCCGAACATGCCATTTAGAGCTACTTTGACGCAATGAAACTCCAACTCCATTCGGTGTTGAAACGGTTTAGGAGGGGCTTGAGTTCTACTTCTCAAAAAGATTAGTTTATGGTTTCTGACCAATTTTGTTCAGGACCCGTGCCTCAATTGATGGCTCCTGATCATAGCTGTTCAGGACCCGTGCTTCATGAAAAGATGTCTGATCACAACAGTTTAGACCTCGCACCTTAACGACAAGAGATGTCTTTTTTTTGGTTTTTTTTTTTTTTTTTTTATTTGAAAATGTCTCTTCAGGCCTCGTTCCTCAAGGACAAAAGGCGTCAGATTATGACAACTCTGACCCCGTGCCCCCAAGACAAAATGTTGTTCCTACAGCAGAGAAGACAGATTCGTCACAACAAGGGTTGGAATTTCTCTTCAGCCCTTTACTTGAAGAATATTACAATCCAACACTCGGTCAAGCTGAGGAAAACAACAATAATCAAGCACCGAATGCATCGTTTCAAGAAGATGAATTTATCAATCCTTTTTGTACACGGGTACAAGAAATTGGTGAGTCTTCCTCACGCAACATTGATAATACCGATGTGCATTCATTTCAACCACAAAGTCATGATTACCGATGGACCAGAGTCAGCTTTAGAACAAGTTCGTGGAAATCCAACCATGCCAGTTCAAACAAGACGACAGCTTGCCGCAGATCCTGAAATGTGTATGTTCGCGCTCACGGTGAGTATTGTTGAACCGAAGAACATAAGGAGGGCAAAGGCTGATTATGCATTGGATAGAAGCAATGCAGATGAACTTCATCAGTTTGACAGACTAAACGTCTGGGAACTCATCGACAAACCATTTGGCAAGATGGTTATTAAGCTAAAGTGGTTATGGAAGAACAAAAAGGATGAAGATCAGACTGTAATTCGCAACAAAGCACGACTTGTTGCTAAAGGTTATGCTCAGGAAGAGGGTATTGATTTTGAAGAATCATTTGCTCCAGTTGCTCGCTTGGAAGCAGTTCGGATTTTTGTTGCCCACGCAGCACACAAGTCTTTTCCAATCTATCAGATGGACGTGAAAACGGCATTTCTTAATGGTCCACTGAAGGAAGAGGTTTACGTTGCTCAGCCGGAAGGGTTCGTTGATCCAGATCATCCAGAAAAAGTCTACCTTCTAAGGAAAGCTTTGTATGGATTAAAGCAAGCTCCATGAGCCTGGTATGATGAACTATCAAACTTCCTGATGTCCAAAGGCTTTTCTAAAGGTACAATTGACCCAACTTTATTCAAGATAAAATACGGGGAGGATATTCTACTTGTGCAGATTTACGTTGATGACATAATTTTTGGGTCTACAAACCCTAAATATTCAAAAAGATTTGAAAAGTTAATGCACAGTAGACTTTAAATTCCTTAATGGGGGAGGATGAAAGTTCTTTTTAGGACTTCAGATCCACAGTACCCAATAGGTATTTTGTATCAATCAGGACTAGTACGCTTTAGAAATTCTGAAAAAGCATAATTAGCAAGTGTCACTCATTCGGTACACCCATCGGGCTACAAACCCAAATAGATTGTAGATTTGAGTGGAGAACCCGTAGACCAATCTGATTATCGTAGTAAAATCGGGTCACTCATGTACTTGACATCTAGTAGACAGACTTGTGCAAGCAGTATGCATTGTGACGAATTAATGTACGGACCACTCGAAAGCACCCTCAAGTAGGTTAAAAGATTCTTTTAAATTACTAAAGGGTAACCATTAACATGGGACTCTGGTATCCAAAGGATTCTGGCTTTGAACTAACAGCATTTTTAGACGCTGATCATGCCGGGATGCATTGATACTCGAAAAAGCACTTTGGAGGGATACAGTTCCTTGGTGATTATACTTTGTAAGCTGGTTGTCAAAGAAACAAAAAAACTGCACTGCATTATTTTCCATTTCCTAGCTATAAATAACTTTCGAAAAGTGCAAGATTAGCCCTTGTGGTTGTTATAAAAGGAAAGTGGGTTTTGTTTTGGAATTGTTGACTTTTGTTGACCATCTTTGGCTGATTTTGACTGAGGCTTGGCTTTTCTGGCTTCGGCTTTGATTCTTTGGCTTCTTTTTGTATTCTTCTGATTCTCATGTCCGTGCTTGCCCGTTTTTGACTGTTTTCTTGTGATTTTTGACTGATCCATACCTGCACACACAAAACATAAATACAAGCATATTTTTGCCATTTTTGGTCTATTTTGGGTTTAATTGGGTCATTTTAGGTACAAATGGATATGTGTATTCTACACTTATCAGCCCTCCACACAACTTAAGGTAGAAACCGGGTCAATACATATGCTGTCAGAATCACAAGTTGATTGCTGACATTAAAAACGACATCATGGACCTAGTGATGCAATGCACAACCCTTCCCAGCCATTCGGGTTTCTCTCAACAGAAACTTGTCTCATTTGTCACGGAGATACACAAGTTATCTATTGACATCTCACTCCGAGATTGTTGATATTGAATAGGTGGCAATATGCTCCAGCCTCCGAGTACTAAAACCAAAATGCACTAATCGAGTCTAGAGCCAAGAGATCAATAAAAATCTCGTTAGGACACATTCCATTTCAAACACTTGTTGAACATCATCAAGTTCACAAGCTGTTATCAAGAGTCCTACGCAATATCATTGTGATATTTGCCAGAACATCCGAGTGATACTAAACAAGCTCTTGGTAGGTGACTTGTGAGATTCTATATGAATCAAACTTGTGACAACTGGATATCGATTTGGTCCAGTAAATGAATTGACGGTTGATGAATTTTGATAAAAACATGACACTCTCGATGTGTTACAAAAACTCTTTAACGAGTGACACGTCGATTGATTTTTAAATCAATTTTCTCGTTTATCACTAACGTAAACATGCAGGTCAAACGGTGGTAACGACAACCTCAATCCCATTCAAATGCTCAATCTTCAAAGACATACAATCTAGAAAGCTCAAAATTTAAAGACAAAGACTTCCGCTAACTCTGATTTAAAGCGTTCAAGATAATGCAAAAGCATGAGCATGTTGGTCAAAGACACAAGATCGCAATATGGCAAAGACGATAAAGACAATGACAAAGGCTCAAAGTTAAGATCGCAAAGCATGAAGGAACAAGTTTACAACAAATAACGAAGACAAAGACCAAGGACACTCGAGCTTAAACGACAAAAGCAATCTCACTGATCTCATGAAGGAGTGTCATCAATGAACTCACTTCGGGGGAGATTGTTAGCCTCAATTTTATTGAGTCAATAAAGGAAGCTCGTTCCCGTGTTCAAGACCTCACTTCGGGGGAGATTGTTAGCCTCAATTTATTGAGTCGAACAAGGAAGCTCGGTCACTCTACGATGGAGCTTCGGTCTTTAATTAGTTAATGTTGTAATAGGATAATATCGGGAATCGGGCTCAATAGTTAATCTAATATTGTATATGTTTCGGGTTTAATCCCAAGCAAAACCCGAGCCCGGGTCCTAGTTAAATATCTCGCGCGTCACTTTTAAGTGTCGGGGTATATAAGGAACTTTTCCACTTGGAAAAGTTAGTTGTTGAAAGTTGTTCATTTCTAAAAAAATCTTGTCTCTTTTCTCTCTCAACTCTCTCTCTAGTTTCTCTCTCTAAACAACTCACTCTCTTTCTCCTTTCTAGTTCGATTTGTGTTTGATTCTATGAAGTGAAGTGTTACGGGATCCTACAATTATGCTGACCATATTTTCTCCCACAGATTTTTCAAGACATATTTTAATCACAAGGTATTTCAAAAACTAAGTGTTTATTATTTAAAATAAGGGGAGAAAATGTATTTAAAATATGATCTAATTGACTCAATGTGCTGAAAAGGTTTTATGGTTCGATCTTATACCCAACAACATCTTAATTTCACGACAATTCTGAAGTCATAAGGTGGTTAGGTTAGGAATCAATCCTATGATCCAACCAGAACCGGAGGATCTACCCAAGGATAATCCAAAGTTAGAAATAGCAGTCCTTAGGTATGATTGGAGATGAATGTATATGGGAATAATGCCGACTAAGATTGAGCTAACACTGGAACAATCACAACAAGGTGTTAGTAATGACGTCCTGGTAAGCATTGAAGGCGTTGAAGAATGAAAAAGAAATGTATGGATAAAGGGTCTAAAGAAAGAAGCCCTCCACACAACTTAAGGCAGAAACTAGGTCAATACATATGCTGTCAGAATCACAAGTTGATTGCTGACATTGAAAACGACATCATGGACCCAGTGATGCAATGCACAACCCTTCCCAGCCATTCGGGTTTCTCTCAACAGAAACTTGTCTCATTTGTCACGGAGATACATAAGTTATCTATTGACATCTCACTCCGAGATTGTTGATATTGAATAGGTGGCAATATGCTCCAGCCTCCGAGTACTAAAACCAAAATGCACTAATCGAGTCTAGAGCCAAGAGATCAATCAAAATCTTGTTAGGACACATTCCATTTCAAACACTTGTTGAACATCATCAGGTTCACAAGCTGTTATCAAGAGTCCTACGCAATATCATTGTGATATTTGCCAGAACATTCAGAGTGATACTCTTTAGTATTCACAATGACGAATGGAAATCCTTCCAGTGTCATCATCAAACAGCACTGCGGTAGGTGACTTGCGAGATTCTATATGAATCAAACTTGTGACAACTGGATATCGATTTGGTCCAGTAAATGAATTGACGGTTGATGAATTTTGATAAAAACATGACACTCTCGATGTGTTACAAAAACTCTTTAACGAGTGACACGTCGATTGATTTTCAAATCAATTTTCTCGTTTATCACTAACGTAAACATGCAGGTCAAACGGTGGTAACGACAACCTCAATCCCATTCAAATGCTCAATCTACGAAGACATACTATCTAGAAAGCTCAAGATTTAAAGACAAAGACTTCCGCAAACTCTGATTTGAAGCTTTCAAGATAATGCAAAAGTATGAGCATGTTGGTCAAAGACACAAGATCGCAAGATGGCAAAGACGATAAAGACAATGACAAAGGCTCAAAGTCAAGATCGCAAAGCATGAAGGAACAAGCCTACAACATATAACGAAGACAAAGACCAAGAACACTCGAGCTTAAACGACAAAAGCAATCTCACTGATCTCATGAAGGAGTGTCATCAATGAACTCACTTCGGGGGAGATTGTTAGCCTCAATTTATTGAGTCGAACAAGGAAGCTCGGTCACTCTACGATGGAGCTTCGGTCTTTAATTAGTTAATGTTGTAATAGGATAATATCGGGAATCGGGCTCGATAGTTAATCTAATATTGTATATGTTTCGGGTTTAATCCCAAGCAAAACCCGAGCCCGGGTCCTAGTTAAATATCCCGCGTGTCACTTTTAAGTGTCGGGGTATATAAGGAACTTTTCCACTTGGAAAAGTTAGTTGTTAAGTTGTTTAAAATATCTAAAAAATATCTTTTCCTTTTCTCTCTCAATTCTCTCTCTAGTTTCTCTCTCTAGAACAACTCTTTCTTTCTCATTTCTAGTTCCGATTTCGTGATCGATTGTATGAAGTGAAGTGTTATCGGGATCCTACAATGTGTACATCCAGGACTTAGTTAACTTTGATGTTACCATGTAAACTTTCATGTGACACCCCGAGAATTTCCATCCAATAAGTTAGCCGTTTCCGTTTAGCAATTTGAATTTTTAAAGTTTCATTTAATATTTACGTGAAACTGGGAAGTATTTATGCTTTTATCTGAGAATCGTCTCTGGGAGCTAAACGGGATGCCTAACGTTGTAGTATTTTGGCAATAGCCACGTTTTTACATTTTATGGCAATATTTAAAATTTCATAATTTTCGGAGATACCGTTATTCGTTTCGTTACTTGCGTTAATTGTGGTTTACTTATAACATGAGCTTTTGCATGCAAGACTTGGAAATTAAATCAATTGGGAAGCACTAGCAAAATAAAATGAAGAAAATTAGTTGGTCCCCCTTCCCTTGTCTTGTTCGGCACAAACAAACACCCTTATCACCCTTGGTGAGCAAGTTTGAATTCAAAATCAATAAGACAAGCCTTGATCACATGATTTGTTATAACTTGAATTTGATTGGAGGATCAAATTGGTCCCCTCCCCCTTCTTGTCTCTTGTACACGAAACACACACACACACACACACATTTAGTGTGTGAAGTAAACTTGTATTATTTAACCCACTATACTTCCATTATCTCATTCATAACACACACACTAAAAATTTGGTTTTCTCTCTTCTTCTTGCCTTCTTTTGTTCGAACCACCCAAGACACACACACACTTTCATAATTTTTCATCTTTGATAAAAAAACACTTGAAGATTCATTGAAGGTTTGATCATTTGTATCATCCGGGTATTAATTAAACAACATTTGGGTTGTTCTAATCTCATTCTTCCTTCTAAAAACCTTCCAACTTTGTAAGTCTTCAAATTTTTAAATAACTTGTACTTTCATAATTCTCATGATGCATACATGCTAGTTGTACAACTTATTTTGTGAAAAACAAGATTTTAAAACTACATAAACCCTAAAAGGGTGTACTTATGGTTCGAAATATATGTAAAGAAATATAAGGAAATCTTAGTTTTGTGATCGTGGTTATTTTCATGTAATAATATTTGTACTTTTGAGCTTATTATATTCGGCTTATATTTGTGAGCTTATTTGAAAGCTTATTTGATTATTTTGAGCTTATTAGGGCTTATATATGGTTCGGCCAAACTAGAAAAGAAAGAAGAAATATTTGTTTAGCTTATTTTGATTTGACTTATATTTTATTAGCTTATTTTCTAGCTTATTTGGAAAGGACAAACGATAAACTTATTCGGCTTAATAAATAAGCTCGAATATACTTTATTAGGGCTTATAGCCGCGTCCCACATACAAGACCCAACACCATGAGCTTATTATTAAGCTTATGTGGTTCGGCTTATTATACTTGGCTTATTGTGAGCTTATTAATAGCTTATTATCAAGTCGCGTGTTTATTATTTAATGTTTTGCTTATCGGATTAAATGGATAAGTAAAACTACATTTTCGGACTTAACGGGCCAAGGCCCAACATAAATACAAAACACCTAGGCGTAAAGCTACGGTGTAGCTTATTGGATAAGTTCGCGAATAGCTTATTTAATAGTATACGATTTAGATGCGTTACGTTTAATTTATTTTTAAACGTTGGACGTTGCAAATAATAAGGGATTTGATGATGTATAAATTTGTAATTATGAAAAGTGGATTGAAAGTGGTTTGAAAAATGGTTTTAAATAAAGTCTACGACTTTGGAAAAACGTGTAAACACGAACGGGTCATGCCGAAATTTTTATAAATTACTATACTTAGTAAATACTAGAAAACGTACATGGTAAAATGAGATACGAGAATTTAAATTAAGTGACGAACAATATATACAAAAAATATATTTTTACTTAGACGTTATGTATCTATGTAATATTAAAATACATATTATTTCTACCCATTTACTTACGGAAACATTTTATTACTACACGATCACAAACGTTAATTTTTAGACATATATTAACAAAAATACACTAGTATACACCTATGCGTTTTCTATAAATTCACTTCGATCCGATATTAAATCAAACGTCCATTTCATAGGTTGCTTTCGTATATCGTCGTTCGTTACAAAGTGAATTGTTTATAGACTATTCACTACCTCAATTCACCAAATCAAGGTGAGTTCATAGCCCCACTCTTTTACTCATTTTGAATAAATGTTTTATACTTGGGGTGAGAAACATTGTTTGTTTTTAAAACTGGACACAATGACTATACGTGAGATTTCCTTATTTACGTGTTGCCTAAGTAGCATTTAGACATCAATTGCCCAAACTATCATGAACTGTCAATTTCTTGACCGGAGGACCGGTCGAGGGAGCGCGAGTGAATAAATAGATCTATTGGGACTAATTATCTCTATCCGGCTGAGTAGCGCTCACTACCCACGGGGCTCCCGATTAAACGGATATATGTCATGTCGAAACTGGTTAGGTGGTCTTTGGTCGGACACATGTAAGGGCAAACAAATACTTATAGCAATGTACATGCTATCTTTCCTTATTAGCTTCAGTGTCATGAGCTTAGTGCAACGTAAATACCTTTTTATGTGAAGTTGTATTTGTTATTACTGTCACATACGTTTTGATATCTTGTGGTCCACTATAACATCGTTTGAACTAAACTTATGAATTCATCAACTTTATGTTGACGTTTTAAGCATGTTTTTCTCAGGTGCTTAGCATGGATGTTGTTGCTTGAACTATATGAAGTCTATTGCCGAACCAGTTTTCCATATTTTATCCATGTTTATCTTAAATACCGTTGTTGAACTTAATTAAGCTCCCGCATGTTGTCTTTTGAACCTTTTAAATTTGATTGATGTAAACTTATTAATATTTTAAATTTATGCAACGATGTTTATTTTTCAAACGTACCCTTAAAGGTCGTTCTTTATGCTTTGTACTTGAAATAGCCATGGGCGTCATGCCCCCGGACGCCAAATCGGAAGGGACCTTATTTGGGGGTGTGACATCACCTATGTGAGAGAGAAGTAGGGTCGTTTCGAAGGGCATTGTGGGGGCGCAATTTCTAAGAGCTCTTGCAGAACCAGGCAAGTGCTTATGACCATAACAGGCACGACTATGAGGACTTGACAAGGTCAAGGAGAGTCGTGTGTGAGTATGTATTGTCGTCTACGTAATCAGAGGTTGAGTTCAAGGACATCGCGTCTACTCAGATCTAGGAGGCTTAGTGCATCTTTCAAGGGAGGGTTCAAAGGGTCACACCTACCTATCCTATGCATGACTCAACCGCAAAAATTTCGCCAAAACTTTCGTGTGTTTTCGATCGATTTCCTTTCATGTGGACATTATTTAATGTATGTATATGTTATATATATTTATATTAGGTTGTCGTTTTGCGTTCTCCTTGAAGAGAGCTTCGCAACGAGCTAAAGTATATCTAAAATGGAGTTAATATGAATGAGATATCGTGTCTCAAAGTGGGACACGTGAAACACAAAATCTGGAAAATAGAAGTGTCCCACATCGCCCAAAATGTGAAGTGGGAAGGTGTGATTCGGGTTCTTTCCAGTTTTCTGTAAATCTATTTTCGGAATAGATTTAAACTTATCAAATAAATTTGTACAAAATATTTTGTATCATTAAATGATATGCAAATCGTTTTTGTTAATAAAAGATTTGCTTAAGTTGGGCAATTATTTTATCTTGGAGAACAAGTTGATTTTCCTGTATAAATACAACCATTGTCTCATTCGTTTAAACACAACCAAAAAAGCAGCTCCATAGCAACCAACTTCCAACAATCCTTTCGATCAGAATCATATGACTGCTTCTGTGATATTTCAGGCAAGTTTGTCAGGTCCGGCTGTACAACAGCTTTGAATGTTGTACTCTGGGAGATATACCGCGAATCTGTTTTAAGGGAAGCGTGTCTAACACGTGCCTCGTTCCATGACCTTTTACTGCTTTCTTTATTTATCGTTCACAATGTCTGTCTTCTGCTTCTACCCCATTCTGTCTGTTTTATTTTTTGTTATTTATTTACTGTTAATTATTTATTAATTGTAATATGATTTTATTTTAATAAAAGTGTACATGTTTCCCTACACAAACCATCTCGAAGGTAACCGACTGTCAAGATGCCGCTAAAGTTTCAAAAAGTATTATAGTTCAAACTTAGTTGGGTAAACAACTTTAGATGATAAAGGAAAAGTGTGAAAACGGTAACGCGAATACTGATTAGGCCGTGTGCATCAACAAATATTTCAACAAAATATTGCTGTCAAACTCTTTGTATTTTTCAATTATATATTATCAAATGACCTATATATCATAAGAGTAATACTAGCACACAACACATCATATATCTATAACTTAGTGCCAAGACTTTTTATTGGATGAGTTTTCAAAAAATCGACGTTAAATAAAGTTTCAGTTCATTAGGTTATTGCTATGGTTAAGATATCACATAACATGCAGAGAGCCAATGCAACCATCAAGGGAGTAAGTGATCCCATTGCGACACTCTGCACCTGTATCACAACATGAGACCCTGCCTTTAACCACTCGATGATCTCGCCTCACTGTTGGAAAACACATAAACACACAAACGCACACACCACTGCCAGATACAACATATTAAATGACTGCTCTACAACCAAATCCAATTTTCCTCAATCTCGACCACGCTACTCACAACTCACTCCATATGCACCACATAAAAAAAGTAAAGTAACTCCCAATATCGTCTTCCACGAGTTATGGGTCCTAATACCGTCTTCCACGGTGTAGACAACCATACCCCTACAAAAAGTAAAGAGACTGCTTCCGTTCTACCAAAGGTAGAAAAGGACATCCGACCTTGCAAGGGGTAAGGATCGAACCTTGACCTCTGTCTCCGAAGACAAGAGTGTTAACCACTTGATCGAAGCCTTGCTCTAATTTTGTATATCACCAATATGGTTTCAAACTTTTAACTGACTATCGCATGATATTTGCGCTCATTGATTTGTTTCTGTGTCACGTTAGGCTCAAGTCTCGTGCATTAGTCAGTCAAAAGAAAAAAAAAGCCAACAATCTTTTTTAATGAGAAATCATAGGCCCAAACATGAACAAAAAACAAAGCCCTCTTAATCATCATCATCCTCACGTCCAGCCCAGTAAACACAGTCTCACTCACACTCACAAGACGACAAAATAGTCGACCTTCAACCTCAACAAAAAAATTAAAAAAACAAATTCGATATACACATAATTAAATCCATAAATGAATCAAATACTATTTATTGCAACAATTTCACATAAGTAAAAATTTAACAAATAATAACATTTTCTAGGGCACAGTTAAATAATGATCAAAATTTAGGCAAATTAAAGGTTTGGTTGATTGGAGAACGTGATTAAAGCTGTAATTCAGGTATTTTTTTTGTTAAAACCCTAATTTTTTTAATAGTTGTTAAACCCTAGGGTTTATGATTAATGTGATTTTGTGTAATTTAAGTCTCAGTGTTAGTTTATTTTTGTTTTTTTTACTTTTTTCGAGCTTTTAGAGTTTAGAATATGATGCTATAGTTTAAAAAAAAAAAGTAACATGTAGCTTTGTCATTTTACACATTTTGGTCAAAACTAGAAGTTAGAGTTAGCGGTTAGTAGTAGCTCTGTTTATTTTTTTAAAAGTGTTTGGTAACGTAGTTGTATTTGTGATTATAATATTTAAAACGATGTAAAAAACGAGTGTACGGTTTTAAATGCCGCTCTTAAAAGCTTTTTGCCGAACATGCCCTTTAAGTACATATACAACTATGTTATCGGACGGCGGACACATTTATAATACAAACAACTACGGCTAACTCCTAGCTTTGCCACACTTGATACCGGATAGATGTTGATAGTTATTAACTTATTGTTGAGTGTTGCGTTGAAGATATGTTACTTGGTTTTGTGAAGTAAAGTAATGATTAATGTGGTACGGTTACGGCAAATGGTCACATGCCTATGTGGGTTTGTCTATGGATGACGTGGAAACTTTCAAGTTTTCATCAATATGTCACTTGAATGTATGACATACTTTTTTTTGGGTAACCATGGTTTCCGACCTTTTGACCGACTAATTCTAAAGCCCTCTACTTTTTGGGAAGGTTGACGTGGCCACTTCAGAGTTGTTGGCACTTGGCACCTAGCAGTATTTAGTGATGATAGTCGCAAGCTATTTATAGTTCTGTTGTCATAGTTTATGAAGACCTTGTCTAAACATCTCACTTGTGCAGCTGTATCGGCTTGATTTAAAGTTTGTCAGACACATGATCCTTATCTCTCGTGTATAGTCCTCCATGTGACCAACTATAGGCCTGATATTGATGTTTATGTGTTATTTTTGGTCTTTTGGCAATGCTTATGTTATATCGACTAGTTGTTAGATGGTGTTGAGATATGATATTAATCGTTGCATTTAGCTTGTAAAGAAGACATGCTGCAGGAACATAGGTAGCTCCCAGATATCCTAATTTGCAAACTGAGCAGGTCATAGTTATACCAGAAACATTTCAAGGTAATATTACACACCTGTTGGATGTCACTGGGAATGTTGGTAGTTTCTGGATGTGCAGGTCTCACTTATACCAATCACACTTTTAGTGGGTGTTTAGAGTGCTTATTTTTTCTGCTGATATGCTTATTTTTAAGCAGAAAAGCGGTTTTTCATAAGTGATGTTACTAATTTGATATCATATGTAAGTTAGTTTTTACTCTCATAATTTATCTAAAATTGTTAATAAATGAATTCTATCAAATCATTCTTTTTTCGAGTATTATTGTATCTTTTACAAAATAAGCAAATCCAAACCTCATTTCAAAAAGTACTTAGGGTCCGTTTGGTTTGTAGATGGGTTTAGGATTAAGATTTGGATTTGGATTTGGATTTAGATTTGGGATAGGATTTGAATTTAATTTAAAAGAAACGGGACCCACAAGATTTACTATTTTATATTATTATGTGTCAATTAAATTCAATGTTTTAAATAAAATTATAAAAGATGTACACACATGCATATAGTGGGGCCCACTAAAGATGGCAAAACCCACCTTTCCTTTTGGGTTGGCGTCAGTGGGAGTAATCCCCACATTTTCTCTTTACAAAACTAACCAAACAACTATCTTTAATGCTAAAGTCAAATCCACCCTTAAAAAACCACCAAACAAACACACCCTTATTTTTAGACAGCAAATAAGTACTTATTTTTAAGCAAAAGCAGAAAAAAATAAACAACCCCAAACACCCCTTAAGGAATACGGAGTATTATATTATGTATTTCCTACCTGTGAAAGTGCTTTTTCTTGTCATCATAGTGGTAGTGGTCGTTACAGAGTTCCATGAATTCCCCGTAATTAGTCTAGTCAAAAACATTATTTAGGGGCCTGAAGTGTTCACATTATTAAGATCTACGTTCTGGATTACTAAGAATCACCAGATATTGTTGCATTTTATATGATAAGAAAGATTTTTGCACTTTTTATGGTTTTAAATATAAAAGAAACACAAGTAGTATATAACAGATAGTATTGCCACATTCTGCTTTTGGGGTACATGAAATAAAATATCATGGTTTAAAGGAAAGGGAGGGGTTTACCCGGTTTTAGTCTGTGCGGAGGTGGGTTCAAACCCCATGGATTAGTTGGCCAAAAGACCGGAAACCATGGTTACGCTTAAAAAAAAAATATCTCGGGCGTGCTTGTGCTGTGTTATGGTTCCTTATCTTTATCTGCCATGAAGCGTCACGTACATGTATATTTTTTCGTCAGTTATTCGAATCTGTGGTAGCAAGACGCCTGCAATTGTCCAAATCGGAAATGCATGGACGTACCTGAGGATCTGTGCTCTTAGTCAATGCTGAAGTTGATTCCATGGGAGGAGGTATTGACGGCAGACTCGGAATTTCTTCTACATTAACTTTGCCGCGATCATCAGATCTTGAGAGAACTCAAGTTGAGCTTAGGTGAGAGTGCTGTTCATTTCTTGAGTTATACCTCATACGCAGTTTGATCGTTGAGCACCAACATGACAGTGATTTGTTGTATCTGCAGGCAAACATTCACTGCTGCTGAGAAATATAGAATAGAATTAGAATTTCTACAGAAGGTATGCCAACAAAATCGCTATAAATTTGTTTTCACTTTACTTGTTTGCTTTAAATACGTAGGTGTGATTGATTGACTGCACATTTTGCAGGGCGGCAATCCATTAGACTTGAAATTTGAGAGTGCTGCATCAGTTAGCGTTCAGTCCACATCACTGACAGATCAGCATCAGGAGCCATTTGTGACAAGGTTTTTACATACTTATGGCAATAAGTATATTTCTACTATTGCAAATATTAGAATTACTATTTAAATCTTCATTCATATGACCTCTTATAATTTTGCAGTGAACCTAAAGGGAGCTTTGCAGTAACTGCTTCACCTTATGGAGATTCTGTTGGAAGTAGCAGTATACTAGGGGATGTTGGAAATTAATGTGAGTTTGGCAAGTTTTATATGTGTGTCCAATATTGAAATAAACTAAAGTGAGTTTGTATACTTGGACGTATAGTATTATTAATACTAAGTTAGAAACAAAGGCTATTGGTGGAGGTTTAAAGCCTTGAGGAGTTTTGAACCTTTAAGCCTGTGAAGCAATATGTACAAGTTGTTGAAGTAGCAACTATTTGTACTTAGCTTACAACAGTGAGTACAAAGAGTAGAAGCAGTTACATGGGCTGACTAAAATGGATGTAGAACTTGACTTGGTAAGCAATTATGGTTGAAACCGTCATCTCCATGATCCTTATTTTTAGCCATGAAACTGTGTCACATCTTAGCCTTACTTTATTGATATAAAGAGAGTGCTTGTAAACCTATGAAAAATCAATAAATTAAGAGATATACAAACTCAGAGAGTTGCTTCTAAAACCACTAATGTGGTTTTCTTGTTTCTACATTGCCATACGATGATATGCTACCACCATTTACATTGCGTTGTATTTGTTCGCTGACGATACACAACGCGAGTCTGCATTAATCCTGGGGTCGTTATGTATGAGGCTCGCAGCGAATCGAGCACGTAAACACCTTTTAAGGACAGGGAACCTCTTCCCGTGCACGACTTCTAATTTTGGGAGTTTATCTCAGTTTCTGTTTTATCTAACTGTCACGATGGGTTGTTGCTCTGAAGGTGTCCCTAAAAGGATTAATTTTGTTGAGAAGTGCTCGAGTTTTATCTTGAATCCACAGGTTTTAATTTTGTTTACTTAATGTGTTAATTATCAGTTGTCGTTAATTCTCGCCAAAGTATTGAAACATGTAAACTTTTGACTAGAGACAAATATAATTCCAACAGGGGATCCTTCAGTCTGTGAGCCTAATAGTGCTGATAGTCTCGTGCTATTTGATGGTGGCAATAAGTTTCCAGAAGCTGAAAAGAGAAGTATTGCTCCTTCAGATCATTACTCACAGTTAGATTCTGGTAAAAATACTAAGAAATCAGGTGATCCTGCTGCATTAGGAGTGCCCCGTATATTATATAAGCGTAGGGTTAGGTCTCGACCAAACCGTGATGGCGGTCGATCAAGTTCTTCTAGGGATGTTAAGGGATTGGTAGTTGCAGCCAGTGAGAATGGGAATGCTTTTTCAAGTTTTGACTCCAACCTTAAAGGTTCTAATGCTAGTGTGACTATCAAGGATATAGTTTCCAGTGGCCATTTAGACACTGAATTAAATGGTGTATTGGCTGAAGAAACTACCCTTCGTCAGGTCATATCCACCAATTGTTCAAATTCGGAGTTACCAGGTACCCAAATCGGTCAAAGTTTAGATGTAAGTAATGAGGATGAGTTGCCTGCAAGACCAAGAAATGTAAGATGTAATGGGACAATGGAACAAGTTTTAGCATTTAATGAGGTACCCGGTAAGGAAGGTAATGATTTGGTTCAAGAAAAGGAGTGTAATATATTAAACATTGCCAGTAATAATATTGATTCATGTTGTCGGAGCAACAATGAGGATGGTTTAGTACTTAAGGAAGTGGAAGCTTTCAAAGGATCTGAATTGGACTTACAAATTGAGTTGAAAAATCCTGGCTCAGTTGAAGAAATTAAGCCAGATGGTCCTACTGATATTCCAGAGCAATCTGCATGCTCTCAGAACAACTTGAACTTAGCCATCAAGGAACATGAAGACTATATCCTAAAACAGGCTCAGATTATAGAGGTCGTCTCTTTATGTTCAATTTTATTATGAACCTAAAGTATGTAATCTTTGCCTCATAAAAGTGTCTGATAGCTGATTTTGGACTGTTTTGTAAACAGGTAAATCGTAAGAGGATGACTGAACTAGATGTTAGCACATTGCCATTGCAGAACTGTCAAATTTCACACTGGGATCTTGTCCTCGAGGAAATGTCATGGTTGGCTAATGACTTTGCTCAGGTTTGATTTCTATTTTCCTTGGTGCTTGGAAGTTCGTTACACCCTTTTCTTAATGGATCGTATCACATACATATTTCTTAATATATCTGTTCATAAAACAGGAGCGCCTTTGGAAGGTAAGTGCAGCTGCTCAAGTTTCTCGACAAGTTGCTTTATCTTCACAGAAAAGATATCAACTACAAATTGCATCAAGGAAGCAAAAAGAAGTAGCTCAAACCCTGAGTAGAGATGTCATGGAGTTTTGGCACACGATAGAGGTATTAATAAGTTTGAATTGACACTGCAAACAGAAATCGTGCGTCATGTATGATCTGGCGATGGGCCTTTAGTCTATGTTTCATAGTGATTATTTTTGTTTACTTCTTGATGCAAGTCTATCTTGTTGAGTCTTGCTGATAGTGGTATATTGGAATTTCTTATACCTGTAATGCAAGAAAGATCGAAGCTTATATTATTGCACGTGCTAGGTGAAGTGCAAGGATTTGGACCTTCAGAGTCTCAAAACAGATTCCAAGAAAGGGCTTCAGGGATATGCTATGAGATTCTTGAAGTATAATAGCATTCTTGTTCAGTGCAGTACCATGCAAGTACCTTCGGCTCGTGATATGACTGATTTGGGCATCATAGACATTGCATGGGATAAATTGACAGAAGTATGGACAGCACTTTGTACAATCTCCTAATTTACATAAAAGTAATAATTACGCAACTACAACGGCACAAACAGGCATATAATATATCTACTCATATATAATAGAATATATCTATATAGCAGAGCTTCGTGTAAAACTTACTTTCTTTGGTATCTAAGTTGTTCCTGTCTTGTATGCAGGAAAACCTCTTCTATACTGTACCGCCTGGGGCAATTGAGGCCTATAGGAAATCAATTGAATCCCATTTGCTACAATGTGAGGTATAAATACTTCTTGGTGCCATTGCAGAGCTGATTTCCCCTTCTATTCTGTTTCATTTTTTCTAATATTTGCAGAGATTTAGTGCTACAAAATGATACGAGTACACTAGTTTTTATGATAAACCAGAAGTAATAGTGTTTTGGTTTCATTCAAATGGAATGAAACTTACCTTGTGCAGGCAGGGCGCTAGTTTCTGGTGCCTAGAATACTTGCTATTGCTATATATTGTTCATTGAAATCTGGAATGCGTAATGAGTCTAAAATAGCAAACAAATGAATCACTATCCACATACATGCATGTTGGTCTGGGAGGGTAAGGGAGATCATAAACCATGAGGTGAAGTATTTTATGTTGTGCGCCACATCTCAAGCCTTTTGGGGTCCTAAAACTAAGTTTTAAACTGTGACATTTTCGATTAGTTCATTTTTCGTAATTTTAGTTTTTCAACTAGTTAAATTAATGAAACGCCCCACTATTAAACCAACAAAAGACTATGAAAAACTGAGAGTTGATTGAAGATTAAAATAAAGGACAAGAAAAAGAGGAGACCAAACTTCGTAGCTTTCATAATTTTAGAATTTGGGTTGTAAAGAACCGAACAAACATGAAAGGGGCTTGTTCTTTTGTTTGAGTTTAACAAACAACCTAATACGGACACTCATACAAATGGATGTTTGTGTACATGTTCATTCTTTTTTAAAATAAGCTCGTTTATGTTTGTTCATGAGGAGGTTAAACAAATGAGCATAAACAAATAAGCATAAACTATATACAACATACATTAAATTCATATCCATTTTATGTTTGTTCGCGTTCTCTTGCTTATTGTAACTATTTTATCAAAAAAATAATTAGTATCACATAATTCAAACATAAACAAAGAAACATAATTAAACATATACGTATAAACGAACAAATAAATGTTCACGAAGATAAATGATCAAATGAGAAATCTGTTTGTGCTCGTTTCTATAACAAATTGGACTTTAAATCTTGGTTCATTTTTCTTTGTTGAATAGTTCGTTGAACATTTTGCTCGTTTACTCCCATTTAGACGTTACTCCAACTTGGAGCACTAAATGAGCTGTATATGTTGTTTCCTATCATGCAAAAAGAGGACTTTTTAAACTCAAAGAATGGGCTTAGTGTTTTATCGTTGGTAGGCTTGAAATATAAATAAAAACCAGATCAGGCCCAAAATCCCAAATTGTTTTAGTGAATTTAGTAAATTGGGGACCCCTAAATATCGAGGCCTTAGCCATGAGATCATAAAAGATGTGATTGACTATCTATATATTTGCAGCCTTATATTTTCGAAGCCTTAATCCGTAGCTTTAGTAGCTCTTACTCTTGAGTAACCCCTCAGCTACATTATACCTCAATGAAAACTGCGCCGCGCCTTTATTTATTCCTCTTTATGGTGGTTGGGTCCTTTCATCCTTGTAAATGGAAATAGCTTAAAATTTTATTGCAACAAAATATTTCAATTAAGGAAAGAGGGCATGAAACATGGACAACCTAATAGGATCGTAGATACTTATCGGATGCAGCTCATAGTTGGAAAATATATAAATGAGGCAGGATGGTACTTGATATGATTATTCTTTAGGAACTTACAACTATGTTATCCATCTAGTTACTTGTCATAGGGGAGGTAAATGCCGAATCCAATTTGACGTCTTTCTATTTATCAACTATTAGTTTGTGAGAATGGAGATAGAAAACACTTTTAGTTGTTGGTTATTAAGATGGGTGCCTAAGAAGGGTAATATGAGTTTTTTTGTTTCTATACTGTGTTACATGCCTAATAATGGAGTGAGGAATCTCCCTCCTCCCCCCTCCCTGTCCCTGTTCCTCTCTAATTCTCAGTTTGTCTAAAGTCTCCAATCTAAAGATTTGAGCTGGTTAGCAGAAGCATCTAATGAAGTAATAAAGGGTAATATGAGTTTTTCGATGCGTCAATGAAAAACATCTTATTTCGAATAACCTAACATTTAGGTTGGAGCTATTTGGTACAGAAGAATATTATACTAATGAAGTGTAACATATCTGTATAGAAGTTTATCGCGTTTATTTCAGCTACATTCCATTTGTACTTAAATTTTTTCGGTTTTAATATACTTTATTGGGGTTACCGTTTACCCAAAAAAAATATGTATAGAAGTTTGCTCGCATAGGTGTTATCTTATGTCTTGTACTTGATGGGAACATCATTGAATGCTTAAAGGGCTATATTTAGATTGTTAGTGACCTGTGTGGAAGTACATTCAAGTCCACAATCGGAATTTGAATCTTTATTATTATTGTTTATATAAAGGAGATCTTCAAGATATTGTATATTCACGGGGTTCATAGTAAACAATGCATTTTAGAACACAGCTTGCACTTTCTTTCACTATCAGGCTAGTTAAATAAAACCAAATACCATTCTTTGTATCTGCCAAGAATGCCCCTTTCATTTGCTAACTTGAGGATATATATTTTTTCTTCTCTTCAGAAAACCTGGACTGGTATGCCGGAAGAAGTGGATACATCTGGCCGTGCTGCTGTTGCAGGTATTAATAAAGTGGTCTTTTCTACCAAAG
The DNA here is from genome assembly GCA_026074375.1 of Tanacetum coccineum. NCBI lineage: Eukaryota > Viridiplantae > Streptophyta > Magnoliopsida > Asterales > Asteraceae > Tanacetum > Tanacetum coccineum. Next base: position 52,946 of record BQNB010017949.1, read on the forward strand.
TTTATCAATTGCAAAAGTTTAACTATGTAGCTTTTGGATCTAAACACATTGTATTAGAAGAGGATGATGGAGGTACAAGAGCATTTGAACTTGAAGTTAGCAACACATCGAAAGCTATCAAGAGTAGAAGGGAAGACTACAAATCTTTTACTGAAAGACCGTATGAAATGGGAGCTGATTTACCGTTCATGCAAGCTAATGAAAAAAATACTGGGATCCAACCCTCTGTTTATTATGGGAAACGGCCTTGCAGCAGTCTAAATGTTATACTCCCCACAAAACATGTGCGTGCTGCTTCTAGCCAAAGGGTTGTAGGTCCATTCAGTGCTGAAACTTCTAGTTATATTCAGGCACCAAACAACACAGATGCTTCTAGTGGCGATACCAATTCTTCTCAGGACGAGCAAATTCTCCTACATGGAGGAGCCCAAATACCAGATAACATTGAAGCTGGGTCAGTGGATGACTATGCAAAGCAGTTTCAGTTTCATTTGGTTGATATGTCAGATAGACCCAGAAAGAAAAAGAAAGCTAAGCATTCTGTATGTAAAATTTAATGGTTTCGTTAGAGTTTTGTGCCAGTTATTTTGTTCTTAGCTTTGTCTTATGCTGTATCAGGGAGCCTCATTCAATCATCGATGGCCACTTGATTCTGTATTTCAGAATGACCAGGTAATTACCATCTTTTCTCCGAATATCATTGATTGCTCATGGCTTCCAAGTGACACAGGCTTTAGTTATAGGTGGTGCTTGATATTTGAATAACACGTTATGGAAAAGGAGACAATTATGAGGTGGGGGCAGGCATGGGAAGGACCTAAAGGGGTTAAGTGGCGGTTACTGAAATATCCATATATACGTATACTTTTTGAGAAGTAGAAGTAATATGGTCGATATAGACATATAAAGAGTGCACAAACTCGTAACATAATGTGAAAGTTGAACTTGCTTGTTATGTTTAAGGTGAAGGATTAAAATTCTGCAACATTGTTTTTTTTTCTTAGGGAATTTATTTCAACACTTGTCATGCCCCCCTTAACAAACACAATTAGTTTTAGGAAATATGGCTGTTAGGCCATGCACCCATGCCTAGTGAATCTTCTCTTTTATTTAACGTCTATGATGCCAATCTTTTAGGACATCACTGTTTCTTCATTACAGTGTTATTGCCTTTTGATGATATTCGCAGTGATTGTTTACTTAACCTGCAGTGATTGTTTACTTAACCTTTTAGATGCATGTCTCTTTCCTTCACCAAGCAATCATATCCTTCTCGTATCTGGTCATAATGCCAATTTAGTGTAGTATAAACAGAATTATGAGCCATATCTGTTGAACTGCAGAAGGATCACTCGAAAAGGAGACTGGATGCTTATCACTTAGATTCTAATGGAGGCAATGGTAAAGTTCTCACATTGTCATTGGTTAATTTGGAAAAAAATATTTATTCCTATGTATGCTTTCCCAATCACATCACACATACGTTCTATGAAGGTTTATGCATTCAACGCAACACGAAAAAACTGAAGATAAGAGAATTATCCAATAACTCATCTGGGGACTTCACTCCCTTGCCTCGTTCAATTCCTTCTCCAGTGACTCCTGAGATGAGTGACATGGCCAATCGAAAGAAATTCATGGACTTACATGTACCTGATTGTGGTAAAAGATCAAAAACTCTTAAGGTACTAATATGTTGATGTATCATGGATCATTAACATGATGGTTCTTCTACTTTATGCTAACATGATGGTTCCTATAACCTCCTCAGATCCCCGTTTGTCAGCCAGGTTCAGGGAGCCCTTGGCCGTTATTTGAAGATCAGGTTAAACTCTTTCACTTCGTGTTCTTTATTTTCTTCCAGTGGAGGTTTGATGTTGTTTGGAAAATGTTACTTATGCTACTCTTGTTGCACCACAGTCCCTTGTTGTGCTAGTTCATGATATTGGTCCCAACTGGGGGATAATAAGTGATGCCTTCAACAGCAGTTTGCGATTCAAGGTAGATACTATAATTGTGTTTCTTTAGGTTATTTTTTTTTATTATTATTAGGTCTTAATGTTCACTTATGTGTTATGTGCCTTTTCTTTATTGTTTACTAGTAGCTGTTACGCCCTTTTACCTTACATTATTGTTTACTGTCCTCAAAATGTGCAGAGTATCTTCCGGAGTTCCAAAGAATGCAAAGAGCGTCATAAAATGTTAATGGACAGAAGCGCTGGTGATGGAGGTGATAGTTCTGAGGATTCTGGGTCGTCTCAACCCTATCCATCTACTTTACCTGGCATACCTGAGGTAATATATTTTCTCTTCTATTAATTCTTTAATGCCGATCATCGAACCAAATACTTGATTTTATAAGTTGGTACATCTCACACAGGGAAGTGCAAGACAATTATTTCAACGGTTGCAAGGACCAATGGAAGAGGATACTCTCAAATCTAATTTTGAGAAAATTATCAAGATCGGAAAAAAGCATTACTACGGAAGAAGAAAGGTGACTTTCCTTCCTAGATTTTATTTTTGTCATATGAACCTCCTTTAAGAAGAAGCTTGTTACATCTTTTCGTCTCCGAATAACTGTCCCTTACTAATAACTAAGATCATATTTTAAATGTCATATGGTTCTAAAATCTAGTCGTTTGATTATCTTTCCACCATCATTTTAAAAACTGCAGACACTGTACGTGCAGTGTCTTATGTGCAAGTTTGTATCACATGATATGTTTGAACAACCATCATTTAATCTTAAAGTTTCTCTATAAGGATATTTTACAATACAAGGAATTTCTTACTATAACTTTGCTTCCGAAAACTGCGAGTGTCAGGGTAAAGGTTATGATGGCCTTTAAGCGTCAAACAAGCTCGCTTTTTGGTGTATGTGTAGTTAAGTTCTATATTTATACCCATGTAACCCGGATCTTTTTTACCTTTCTTTCTGTTGTAGAAGGATAAGCAAGGTCCAAAGCATCTCCAGCAGCCTCATAGTTCTCATGCACTTGCTCTTTCTCGAGTCTCCCCAAACAACCTCAAGGGGGGCCTGTCCTCACGTAAGTTAAATTTATATTTTTATCAATTCTCACACGGCTAGGCAAATGCGTTTTCTATCTGCGTCTTATGATTTCTGTAAGTTTCCTTGCGCTGTTCATGGGACCCTGATATTATTGTCTACTCTTTCTGTTAAGGCCTATGGATTTTTGTGACGCAATTGAATTTACCCCGGATGTACCTGCTATTGGTTACCAAGGTTCTCACAGTGGTGGATTACCAATTCCGGGTCATAGACTCATAGTAATGGTTCTTCTTCTATACCAGTTTCTTCCAGTTCGACTCTTTGCAGTGACTTTTCCCTTGCATCAGTTCCACTTAATCCTCCTAATAGGTAATACTGTGTATAACAAAATGACATGTTTTACTCTGTAAATTAAGGGATTCTTGAATACAGTTATCCTATAATAATCAATAATGTTGACTAATTACGTCCCTCATTTGAAATTATCTTAGATGACTGAAAAAGAGTAACAATAATTTAATGGGAGCTTCAGAATTCTAACACACAACAAATGAGTGGAATTTTAGGACTTGGTTCATTAGTAGGTTTGGTTTTAGTAGTAGAAAAATATGAATACTGTATTTTTAGTTTTATTTTAAGTAGGTCACCTTAAATTCAAAGCAATAGGCTAGCCCAATAAATTCAGGTCTTAACTTAAACGATTGTGGAAATTATTAGTAATCTACAACTGAAGGCATATAAGAGGGCCACAATTTTTACATTCTGTCGATGTACGAGACTTGCATTTAGTTTAGTTGAGTAGTTAACCAAGAACTAAAAAATAAAAATGATTCATATGGGATGGTAACCTTTTTCTTTGTTCGGCTTCAGTTTAATGGGTTTTTGAACAGTCTACTGATGCTTGTTTATGTTGTAAAACAGGGATGTGAAATCTGGGATTTCCAGAACGGTCTCTTTGTCAAAAGATGATTAACAAGGAATGCAACAGTTTAACCAATTGTTGTCTGGTAGAGACTGGCAGCATTCCAATCTGTCCCCTGGATCTCTTTCAGGAACAGATCGAGGCGTTCGTATGTTAGCTGCTGAGAATGGTACTGGTGTTATGCCAGGGATGAATAGAAGTACGCCAATTGCAAGACCAGGCTTTGATGGGGCTGCTTCACCATCTATGGCTATGTTAAGCCCTATCGATATGCAGTCTATGGTTGGTCCTGGTCAAGGAAGCTCGATGTTGAGGGTCAGTAATGCACTAGTTAAATTTACTGCATTTGCATGATATCTTTCAGAGACGCTATATGTATGACTTAATTTTACTGCACCTACATGAGACATGATTGATTTTGCTCACGAGCATAGACCTTGATTCTATGCTAAGCCATACACTACCTTAAAAAACTATATTAAATCTGGCTTCTTGCTTGTTGCTTGTGGGAATGTCACCTTTTTAACATTTTGAGCTATTTTTTTACAGCCCAAACAGAGCACTGACCGTCGAATGCAAGATCTACCAGTTTCTCAAGGTGGAAGCAGTCAAGGAGCTCCCCAGTTACCAAATGGAATGAGTTTGCTTCCTAATCAGTCTGCTCAACCACTCGACAGACCACATTCACATGAACTTTCTAGTAATTCCAATAACCGAAAGAATCTAAAAGGGCCCTGCAATCAGGCTCTTAGAATGCGCTTGATTAAAGAGAAACAACTTTGGCAACAACGTGTACTACAACAACAGCAATTTCCACAACCACCAAAGTTTCAACTTCCTGTAACATCTGCTCCAAATAGTACACATATACAACCGCAATCTTCACCACCAGTATTTCCAAGTGGGCTTGTGCACCAGATACTAAAGCAGCAAAATATAGACGATCAATTTGTAAGTACCAGTCAAATGCAGGCGGCTTCTTCAAAGAAACTTTTACATCAGAAAGCAGATAACAATTACCAGAATAATGCTCCAAGACCAGTTGCATTTTCTAGTTCAGTGCCCTCCAACAACCAACAACTTCTGCCTCAGACACGTCAAAATTTGTTAAATTTATCTCGAGGAATGGTTAATAACCAATTAGTAAAATCCCCCGAGCCACCTACTAACAACTCTCAGACGAGTCTAAATTTTTTAATACCTCAGGTCCCCTGCACTAGTGTAGGGGCTACTAGTGAAACATTCTGAACCAGCTGTTAACCGAAGTAAAGTTCATGGTAGTCTTCACTGGACAGCTGGCATAACCTAATTGGTTATGATGTTGGCAGCTTTTTTTTGCCTGCTAATTTGGATCGGAGCATGCCACCAATTTTTTGAGAGAGTCGGGAAGGGACCTTTCTGACTTAGGAGTCATTCGCATGTTATAACAATGTACAGGTTAGTTTCTCCTTAATATTCTGCAACCACACTACAAACAGAACCAGTTAAATCTGCACTTACTGCACATTGTTAGGTCTTTTAGTACTATGTTGATGTGGAATTACGGATTAATTACTTTAGAATTGGTATATCATGCTCATATTTTACACCAAATGGCCAGTGGTGCACCACTTGATCAAATAAAAATCTTTATATGTTTTTTTTTGCAGATAGAACGCATGGTTCCATACTTCCATCCGATAATTAGTACAAAGATGGAAGCAGGCAGCAATACACAATAGTGTTCCAAATTGATCATTAGGTGAAGCAATTTTGGCAGAGCTAATTCTTTACAGAACCACTAGTTAGAATGTTAGAGCCTTGGAGAGATTGAGGAAGATATCGAGGTATGGGCATAGGAGTTTCCTCTCTCCTAACGTTTTGACTATTGATTGTTGTTTTTCTGGTGTTTTTTTATATACTTTTTTTGGGTTCTAAGTAGTTGGCAGTGGCTTAAATTCTTGTGAAATTTTGTTAATATTAGTCTAATCTAGAGTAGCCAAAGATGGTTATTGTTATAAATGATCTTTGTGCAGTTTATCTAACTTATTACAGTAGATTTTTAACTTCGAGTTTTATATATTCTTACAGGCTACTCCATTGATTAGTTTCTAATATGGGTTTGAAATGATTTTGGCTTTGGCTTTTAACTTTATTATTGAAATGCCATGCTTCTTTGAAGATCCTGACCTGTTTCATGCATTTTGGTAAAACTTTATTCTGAGTATCATTCAAATGTACGTTGATGGTCGTTGTAGATCTACTCTTCCCATGATAATTTATCTGCCAGGTTCAAGTTACTGTTGCAAGTTCTGTGTTTTGATCTCAAGTCAAAATGTCAAAGTTATAGTCAAGCATATGGTTGGCAGTTCCAGGTGGGTCGAGTCACGTGGTTAAGTTCTCGGTTGCAAGATGATGCGATTAGTGGTTCGAATCAAAGTATTCATCTCAGTAGGTGCAAATTTATATGACACATGTACAACAGTCACTTACATTTGACATCCCTCCGGATCCTGTAAAATACGTAATTCAGTCTCATACTTGTCAGTAATCACACCTTGTGACATTTTGGGCACAAAACAACACACACACACACACACACACACACACATATATATATATATATATATATATATATCTGTTTCATTAAAGACCTTAAAGTTATAATTCTTATATTCCTCAAACGCCACAAATGGATCACTAACACAGCTATGCCTTTATTTCTTCAACTTCAAAGTGCATATTAAGAGTTAAACGATGCTACCCGTTTGGTGTCTCAAAACATAAACGGAGATTTCTGCAAGTACGAGACCTACAACATAAATGAAAATCAGAGTATCGTAATTTCAAGCTGGATCATTTTTTACCGAGGAAGTGATAAACATGGTTCTTGTGAATTAGTTCTCAGTATTAACTATGACAATGGTCAGATTCATCTTCCAGATGAATAAACAAGTTTCAATGTCGTCATTTCCTTTAGCCGTTGCTAATGGTTAAAAAGATCAGACTAATTTGAACAAAAAGGTTGGGATGATGCAAAAGGTAAAGGTGAAAAGAACTACAAGATCAGAAATTTGTCTATTTTTCAGACCATACTACTCAAACGTTGAATAGCTGATTTCATAAAGTTTACATTGATATGTTAATTTGTTAGAACAATTACATCTAATAATAGAAAGCAGTCACACGTCGCAACAACTATTAATGTAGTAGTCGTCGTTTTCTTATTCTTTTTTCCTTTCATCTATCTTAAACAATTATGTCACTGCCTGCACAATGCATACATACTGTCTATTAACAAGAAATCACATGCTCACCCGTGTAGCAAAATACCACAAATACCCCTGCACAACAAATAAACTGGAAACATAATGAGCCAATAATACATGTTGTACCCCTGCTGTTTGCAATGTGTATATATTAGCGAGATTAGGTGAGACCTCAGAGTTTCAAATGTCACTTTTTATCGCTGAAATCAGCAGATCATGCATAATACTTAAACTTGTTCAAAATGCCTAGGACTGGATAGTGTGAAGCGAAGTCGAAGTTCATCTTGCACCATGCAAAGTTGACTTGTGACGTCTTACCCAACAAGATTTTGTCGCCTAGCATTCCAACATAAGATCATATTGTTTCAGTAATAATCTAACTTTTGAAGAAATTGATTCAAGTGGTTTTTATGTAATAGAAAGCAATAAGATTTGAATTAGAAAAAAGTCAAAGTCAAGTTTAATCGCCTGATTGTTCATGAAGGTTTGTTAAGTACTTACTGTTATAGTACCCTCTCGTAAATTCACGAGTGATTCCTCAAGTTTCATCTGTTTAGAAGCAGTAGCAAATAACGCCTACAGATACAAAGCCACAAAACTATATACAATTTTGGATAGCCAAAAAACATAAGTCAAGAAAAACGAAAGAATAAGATCCATACCTTCTTTGTTTTTTGCAAGTCAAATTCCATGGACCTTATACGATTCAGTGATTCAGCAAAAATCTCGTCCTTCTCTTCAGGAATTCTCGAGGGTTTGCTTGAAAGCTCAATAACCAACGTTTCTAACTGTTTCAGTTTCCTCTCAAATGGCTGCAAATAGTCCTCCTTTTGAGGACTCGAATCACGATTGTGTGATAATTTGTTTATATTTTTCACCAAAAACTTTCCCAGCTCAAAAAGAAGACATATCCATGCTACTACTTTGTACGTGAAGTCAACCACATTTTTTATGGTTCTTCTTAGTGTTGTATCATCTGCTTCAATAGTTAACATTGTATAAAGAATAATTTGTAAGAAAATTTTGAATAATATATATTAGTTGTTCGCACAATAATAACTAACAATCACTTACTCGTAGGAACAATGTTGATATGAGTACCACAAATTAGGGGTTCAACTCTTGCACCATTAGATACTTGATTATTCATTAAGTCCTAAAAACAGACGATTTACAAACACGAAAAGAGAATTAAATTAGTATGTTTCCATTGATTATAAAGTACTATGGTATTTTATGAAATAAACCGTTTAGAAACACTAACCGTACTAGGGAATCTTGAGTTAGTTACTAGCTCATCCGAGAACTTACTGCTCGTGCTCTGAGTCAAAAGTCAAAATAAGTCGAGTTTAGTGAAATTATGCATGTAAGTGGTAATCATGTATAATAAGGGGCATCAAAATCCCACCTCGGAAACAATTGACTTGACCTCTGAGTCAACATCATCGTAAAAACTAAAACTTTTCCTTGTATCTCTGTTCTTAACAAGCTGTTAAATTTTCACATCAAGAAAATAAACAACACATGAGTGGGTCAGCTGTGTAGAGTAATGGGTCAAAATGGGTTAGCCAGGGTTAAGTTGACCCGCAAACACTTTTTTTTTTCTTACTTTTCTGTCCATTTTCCTAAAAACAGACTAAACAATAAAGGGTCTAATTATAATGATTACAAGATAATATTATAACGCTAGCAATCTAAATCATTGACTACTACGGTTTAAAAAGTTGCTGGCATTTAAATTAACTTTGGGCGAGTTTAACATACCTTGATCAATTCTAAATCGTGCCACGGTCCCTTATCTGACCTAAGGCATCCACCTGCATTTGGGCATGAACACGTTCCACCAAGGAAATCCGGCAATTGGCTATATAAGATCAAGATACAAGTGGTTTTTAATCTACTACAAACTGCATAAAATTTAATGCATTATGAAAAATTAAATACATACACACTAACCGACGAACCTTGAGTCTATAACTTCTAACAATTTATTCTGATATTTGTTGCCAAGAACCTGCAGTTCTCCCGTAAAATAGTCAAGATATACACAGTTCATAGTAATAAGAAATGAAATGATACAAGTAGTTGACTTTTTGAACCGTTGTACTTGGGATGACCCACAAACACTTTTAATCATATTTAACTTTTTTAGAATAAAAAAATGCTGTAATTTGACTGCAAGAACAATATTATTACAGCACGATAAAAATCTTAAATATCAACGATTTAGAAGTTTGTATGCATTAAAAGTCAAACATAGGCTTTAGGTGATTTTCAATGTGTTTAACCTCTTCATGTTTAACTATTTTCATATGACCTGTTCGAGCAAGAAACACATGAAGAAAATATTTTCTATTTTCTCGTTTCGTATAACCAATACCATAATTTCCCAAAGCCGCTCAATCTTACAACTTCAAGTTTTATTTTGTATTACAAGTGTTTAAAATTTCAATCACTCGACAGTTGACAAGATAGGCATAGTCAGCCATACGTTTATCTTGGCTGTCGTTCTTGGATCAAGAAACCCTTTCACTGTATTCCATAGAAGCTTAAATCCATTGCCAGCATTCACTATGAACATCTGATGCAATGTCTGGTTATAAATAAATCAAAAGTATCAGTTAAAACACCAAAAAATAAATGTAAAAAAAAATTCAACATTATTGTTAGCACCTCAGGGTAGTTATCGCCATCTATTTTCTGCATACGCATGACCAATTCATGTGCAACTTTTCCAAAACTCATCCAGTTCTAGACAGATGACATACTTAGATATCGGTATGACACTTTTGCAAGAATAGCATGCAATTCAAAGTCAACCATGATGGTTTGAATATCCAATAACCCAATAACTAGTTATAAAATGAAATAAGGAAATTAAACTAACCATCCCATGAACATCCAATATTGTAGTACAGGAATCGATGTGCCTTCGTGCTGAAACAGAACATGCTGGAAATTTCTCAGCATAAGCTTTCTCGAAGCCTTGTACATGATACCTTAAAAATCTGTCGACTGTTGTGACACTCATAAGCTTACTAGGTTCAACTTTACCAAGCCTTTCGATATACACGGGTCTTCCCTCTTTATCCACCCCATGATAACCGTGGGGATAATACTCTTGAACCACTTCATACTCTTCATACACGAAATCCTAAAAAATCAATGCACTGTTATGATCATCAATAAATTGCAATAATTACCTTTTTTGTTTGGATCAGGTTGGCCTGAAACACCTTTTGCTCCAAGATTTTTCATATCTATAAATAATTAGTATTTCAAGTATGATTGCATATAATAATAGTGTTTCGACCTGCTTAATGTATATTTTATTTTGAATAGAAATGATTTAGGCGGTTCATGCATTAAGTATACACTTTGGGTCTCTTTCAAGTTTTAACCCGTTTGACCCGTTTACACAAAAACACTTGGGAAAGTAGTTGGATAATCTAGTAGTTACAAGAAGCACCTGTATTATCGAGTCTGCACCGTATTCTTTCCTCCAGTTGAGCATTTCTCCCCACATGTGGGCTGCCTTGTTGAGCTCAAACTTTCTTGCTTTCAAAAATCTGAAAGATCACATATGAAACTTTTTTTTAGATTGGGATAAAAACTGTTCAAGACTTTTGAATGGGATAAAAACAAATCTGTCGGTTAGAACTCAAATTTTAGCAATTCTTATTTTTTTCATATGTTGGATGTCCTGCAAACCGGATCATGCAGTTTTTGGCAACTATATTCTGGCTTTTAGGGCCATAGTATCAGTTTGGAAAGCAAATAAAGAGTTGCCGCAACAAAACTGATCTTTCAAAAAAATGTAATATTACCAAACAACCACTAACTTTAAGCATTCAATCCAAAAGCCACCTAACTAGTGATGAAGATTATATCAGACATCAATCTACCTCAACAAAGTGTGGTAATCATCATGAGAATAAGGAAGCAAATCTTTCTCAATCAGTACTTCCCGGAATGCATTAACATCCTTCTCTTCCTCCTCATCTCGAACATCATCAACTGAAATGTGTGCAAACTGGCAATTTGAAACTCGTCTTCTTTTAAGTGAGTTTGTCAACCTTGTTGAAGCAACCATAGCCTTTTTCTTCAGAGATCTAGCTCTAATCCTTCTCTTTTCTTCCTCAAATTTTCCCAAATCATATCTTACGTCATCTACATAATCACATAGATTATACTCATTACTTTTTCGAGTCAAAATTCATATTTCTTTTTCTTTCCGTAATACAAATGTACTTTTTCAGTTATCCCGTTTCAATCATTATAATTTTTTTAACCAAAAAACGGCTTTTAAAAAAATGAAGTTTTAATGCATAAAGCTTTAGATTTATTTTTGTATGTAAAGATCATAGGAATGACCATTTTTGTCGCCTATAATCAAAATGTTTTTATATAAAACTTCAACATATATAAACTGAAGTTTTAAAGATAAAATTTTCATATTTAATTGAACTATATATGTTACGTTACAAAACGACCAAAACAGGATACACATTCATTTAATAAAAAAAGTATGTCTATGTTTTATGAAAAAAAAACCAGATTTAAACAGAATAACTTCAAATCTACATAAGATTTAATACCTGTCATTGTGATTTGTGAATCAAGAACAAAGAGCTAATGATCACCAACACTCATGCATTCAAATTCGTAGCGAAAACCAGAATTGGATTCGTATTAAGTACTCAATGAAGACTAAATGATCTTTACGTCCCCACAAAGTGCACACTTGCTTTAAGTACTGTTTTAGTTTAATATATTATTAGTCATATCATATGATGATGATGATGA
>BQNB010017950.1:3467-69055 GCA_026074375.1 Tanacetum coccineum
TCTTAAATGGAATAAACGAGTCAATAACGTGTCCATATTTCTTGCAAGCATGAAACAAATCTTTGGCGGAGAACACCTCATTGTCAATCTTTGTAATATCAAACACTGAACAAGTAAAGCTGTATGCTTTGTGTAACAAGTCTTTTATCAAATCTAATGTACCATTTTAAACGACTTTTCGTCGTTCTTATATATCTTGTGCTATTGATCTGAGAAGTAACACGCCCCGGATATCCTTATTCCGCTGTGACCCATTTTGGGGGTGTTACAGATTGGTATCAAGAGCCAAGGTTATAGAGAACTAGGTCAAATGTTTTGCTGGACTATAACCGTTTTCAAACATTGCATTCATAAAAAGGGGTTTTTACGGGACACACTAGTTGTTGCATTAGTTAGTTATACTAAATGCATTCATAATTGATATACGTATTTATAATATATTACGTATATTGCAATAAGAGCCTTATATAATATACTCATATAAGTTATTTCTGCTAGTCACAGTAGTCATGTCAGCTGATTCCGCAGTTACCTATACTTCTGTTCACTCTGAGGCACGATCATGGAGTATCCCATCTGAGGATCCTTACGAGGAGGCTGCCAGACAGTTACTGGAGCAGGCACCACGTTCTCCAGAGTATGTACCTGATCCCATGGAGCTGGAGGATCATGTACTAGTGTACATTCCTGAGCCTGAGCACCCTGAGGACTTAGTGCCAGCTAAGGATGAGGCACCTATAGAGGCATACATTACTGAGGTTGCTTCTGCACCTCCACCACCACCATCCTTTTTACCCTCACTTATCCGACCCCCACGTACTAGAGCAGCCATGGCTCAGATGAGAGCTGCAACACCATCCACCTATCATCCACTACTCCCATCAGGGACACCACCATTGTTACCTATACCACTACCTGCACCATCCACTAGCCGCAGAGCTGATATTCCCGAGGCTGACACGCCGCCTCGGAAGAGGCTACTACTTACTGCTCCTAGACCTGGGTGTGAGGTTGGGGAGAGTTCTGTTGCTGCTGCTGCGAGACAGCCAGGACCCACTATGGCCCGTAGGGTCGATTGCAGTTCTGTAGACACTGTGGAGACTAGGGTCCGAGATACTGAGAGGAGGATGATGGCTGCCTTAGAGGTGGTCAACTTGAGGGTCAGTTACCAGGTAGATGTTCGCAGTAGAGAGAGTTCGGAGTTTTACTCACGACATCACGATGCCCAGAAGGATCGTGCAGCTGTGAGAGCTGAGATTGAGGTATTGAGGAGAGAGAGACTTGCTTACGAGCAAGAGAGTATGGAGAACCGTCAGGCCTTGGCTAGGTCTGAGGCTTACAGCAGGGCATTAGAGGCACGGATTACAGTGTTAGAGACTCAGGCGCGTCGCCACGAGTGGCAGCGTCAGGACGCGGATGATCGCGCGATGAGGCATATCATGCGTATTCAGGCTTTAGAGGCTGGAGCACGCGATGACACCTTAGAGGATACTGGTAGTAGTGCTTAAGGTTACTTTTCTACCATATTGTAGCTATACTATATAGCCTGCTAAGTTTTTATGGTAGCAGGCGGTATAGATCTTTTGTTTTGATTAGCTATCCAGTATGGATCTTTTGTCTTTTGTCTAGCTATGTTGTATAGCCTACTAAGTATTACGGGTTCAATCCCGGCTAGTAAGGCATTAGGTTGTTATGTTTATTTTGTAACCTAATCGTTATGATCATTTTGTATCTGAACCATTCATGTATGTTTTCCAATTTATATATGGAATGGTTGTATTATGTCACGTCTGTAATCGAATTTGTTTATGAATGAATATCGATTTGGTTATATCATTGTTGATTACAATTCAGTTGTATAATTCACTGTGTGATGTGATCACACTTTATTTATCATGTATATGTCATGTCATGGTTATGATTTTATGAAATCTAACGGGTATTATAATTTCTTGTGTTTTGAAGAACAATGGCAACTGTTAATCAAGGGATGAGTGTCGAGGAAATTGAACAGATTGTAGCCCAGCGAGTGGCTAATGCTATCGAGGCTATTGCTATTTACGAGTCAATAAACCAAACCAAACAGCAAGAAAACAAAGTAGCAGGGAATGCTAGCAACAAAAGGAAGTGGGAAGGTGACCACAATGGAAGCTCTAACTAACAACACAAAGGGAATAAGGTATGTTGGGCACACGCTGTTGGGCCAAACAACAAGAAATATGCTGGGTCCATACCTCTATGCAACAAGTGCAAATGTCACCACAATGGACCGTGCACTGAAAAGTACGGGAATTGGAAGAAAAAGTATGCTGGAACCTTACCACTATGCACCAAGTGCAATTACTATCATAAGGGTCAGTGTGCACCCAAGTGCAACATATGCAAGAAGATTGGCCATCTAGCCCGGAATTGTAGAACACCTGCTGCTGCTGAGTATCAACGAACTCTTACCTGTTTCGAGTGTGGAGCCCAAGGACACTTCAAGAGGGAATGTCCAAAGCTGAAGAACAACAACAACCGTGGTAACCAAGTTGGAGGTGGCAATGCTCCAGCCAAGGTGTATGCGGTAGGGCATGCAGGGACAAACCCAGACTCCAATGTCGTGACGGGTACGTTCCTTCTCAACAACCGCTATGCTTCTATATTATTTGATACTGGTGCCGATAGGAGTTTTGTGTCTACTACATTTAGTTCCCAAATGGATATCACGCCATCTACCTTAGATCACTATTATGATGTCGAACTAGCTGACGGGAGGATAATTGGGTTAAACACTATCCTTAGGGGTTGCACATTAAATCTCCTGAACCACCCATTCAACATAAATTTAATGCCTGTAGAACTTGGTAGTTTCGACGCTATAATTGGGATGGATTGGTTGGCAAAGTACCAAGCAATCATTGTGTGTGCGGAGAAGATCGTTCGTATCCCCTGGGGAAATGAAACATTAATTGTTCACGGTGACGAAAGCAACCAGGGACACGAGGCTCGTCTACACATTATCTCGTACTCCAAAACACAAGAATATATGCTAAAAGGATGTCCAGTCTTTTTGGCACATGTCACTACAAATGAGGTTGAAGACAAGTCGGAGAAGAAGCGACTTGAGGATGTACCAATAGTTCAAGATTTTCCTAAAGTCTTTCCTGAGGACTTGCCGGGTCTTCCTCCGACTCGACAAGTGGAATTCCAAATCGATTTGGTACCGGGTGCTGCACCCGTAGCTCGGGCGCCTTATCGATTGGCACCTTCGGAAATGAAAGAGTTGTCGGAGCAACTAAAAGAACTATCTGACAAAGGCTTTATAAGACCTAGTTCCTCACCCTAGGGAGCTCCGGTCTTATTTGTCAAGAAGAAGGATGGATCATTCTGGATGTGCATTGATTACCGGGAATTGAATAAACTAACGGTGAAGAACCGTTATCCGCTCCCAAGAATTGATGATTTATTTGATCAGCTTCAAGGGTCGAGTGTCTACTCGAAGATCGACCTAAGGTCGGGTTATCACCAACTAAGGGTTCGAGAAGAAGACATTCCAAAAACCACTTTTAGAACCCGTTATGGCCATTATGAAATTCAAGTTATGCCGTTTGGTTTGACAAATGCACCTGCCGTATTCATGGACCTTATGAATCAGGTGTGCAAACCATATTTAAGTAATTCGTAATTGTCTTTATTGATGATATTCTGATATATTCAAAGAACAAGCAAGAGCACGAAGAGCACCTTAAGCTAATCTTAGAAAGTGGAATTTCAAATTGATTTGGTACCTGGTGCTGCACCTATAGCACGGGCACCTTATCGATTGGCACCTTCTGAAATGAAAGAGTTGTCGGAGCAACTAAAAGAACTATTTGACAAAGGCTTTATAGACCTGGTTCCTCACCTGGGGAGCTCTGGTCTTGTTTGTCAAAGAAAGAAATACGGATCATTTCGGATGTGCATTGATTACCAGGAATTAAATAAACTAACGGTGAAGAACCGTTATCCGCTCCCAAGAATTGATGATTTATTTGATCAACTCCAAGGGTCGAGTGTCTACTCGAAGATCGACCTAAGGTCAGGTTATCACCAACTGAGGGTTCTAGTAAAAAGAACATTCGAAGACCTTTCCTTTTTAGAACCCGTTATGGCCATCTATGAATTTCAAGTTATGCCGTGTGGTTTGACAAACGCAACCTACCGATTCATGGACCTTTATGAATCGGGATGTGCAACCTGATTTGGATAAAATTTTGTAATTGGTCTTTATTGTTTGATATTCTGATTATATTCCAATAAGGGGGAACATGCAAGAACACGAAGTGCACCTTAAGCTAATCTTAGAATTGTTAAGAAAGAGGAGTTGTATGGCCACAATATTTCCAATGTGTGAATTGTTAGATTGCTCTAAAGTACAGTTCCTAGGTCACGTAATTGATAGTAAGGGCATTCATGTAGATCCTGCCAAGATCTAATCCATTAAAGATTGGGCATCTCCTAAGTCACCAACAGAGATTCGTCAATTTTTAGGTCTTGCTGGTTATTATCGAAGATTCATCGAAGGATTTTCGAAGATTGCCAAACCGATGGCCAAGCTCACCTAGAAGAAGGTCAAGTTTGAGTGGGGTGATAAACAAGGGGGAAAAAAGCAGCTTTTCAACTGTAATAAGCAGAAGTTGTGCAATGCCCAATCCTAGCCTACCTGAAGGAAACAAAGATTTTATCGCATACTGCGATGCTTCAAAGAAGGGTTTGGACGTTGTGTTAATGCAAAGAGAAAAGGTAATTGCTCATGCATCACACCAACTGAAGATTCATGAGAAGAACTATACGACTCATGATTTGGAACTTGAGCAGTAGTGTTCGCTCTCAAAATGTGGAGGGCCATACCTGTATGGAAAAGCCAGTGCTACGGTGTGCACTGGATCATAAGAGCCTACAACAGACATTCTTAATTTAGTAAGAGTTGAACAGTGAGGCAACGGCATTGGTTGGTGTTGCCTCAGTGATTACAAACTGTGAAGATTCGTTATTACCCGGAAGGGCAAACGATTGTTGCTAATGCTCTAAGCAGGAAGGAGAGAGATCAACCATTAAGAGTTCGAGCCTTAGTCATGACTATTGGCTTGGATCTTCCCAAACAAATCTTGAATAGCTCAGACTTGAAGCACAAAAAACCAGAGAAATGCAAGAGACGAAGATGTTTGGTGAATGTTGGTTGAGAACGCTAAAAATCCAGAGGCGATTAGGACAGAAAAGTTGGAACCCCGTGCGGATGGAACTCTATGCCTCAATGGCAGGAGTTGGCTACCTTGTTATGGCGATTTGCGGACTGTGATCGTGCACGAGTCCCATAAATCAAAATATTCTATACATCCGGGTTCCGACAAGATGTACCAAGATATGAAGAAGCGATATTGGTGGCCCAATATGAAAGCCGACATCGCCACCTATGTTAGCAAGTATTTGACCTGTGCTAAGTTCAAGGCCGAACATCAAAGGCCATCAGGATTGTTGGTACAGCCCAAGATACCTGAATTGAAGTGGGACAACATCACTAAGGATTTTTTCACGAAGCTTCCTAAGTCGTCGCAAGGCTACGATACTATCTGGGTAATTGTGGACCGACTCACTAAGTCTGCAATTTTTACACCAATGAGAGAGACTGATCCTATGGATGAACTTGCAAGAATATACCTAAAGGAGGTTGTCACGAGGCATGGAATACCTGTTTCAATCATTTGCGATCGCGACCCGAGGTTCGCATCCAACTTCTGGAGGTCACTTCAGAATGCTTTAGGTACAAACTTGGATATGAGTACTGCGTACCATCCACAAACAGACGGGCAAAGCGAGAGGATAATTCAAACTCTTGAGGATATGTTGCGTGCTTGCGTGATCGATTTCGGAAAAGGTTGGGTTAACCATTTACCGCTAGTTGAATTCTCTTATAACAATAGCTATCACGCTAGCATAAAGGCCGCACCATTCGAAGCACTTTATGGTCGAAAGTGTCGTTTACCTGTTTGTTGGACCAAAGTTGGAGAAGCTCAAATCCTTGGTCCCGAACTAATTCAAGAAACAACTGAGAGAATCGTCCAAATCAAGCAAAGGATGCAAGCTGCTCGGGATCGACAGAAGAGTTACGCCGATCTGAAGTGTAAACCGATGGAATTCCAAGTCGGGGATAAAGTTATGCTTAAAGTTTCGCCTTGGAAAGGGGTCGTACATTTTGGCAAACGGGGAAAGTTAAACCCCAGGTATGTTGGACCTTTCAAGGTTTTAGGAAAGGTTAGAGATGTTGCTTACAAACTCGAACTTCCAGAAGAGCTAAGTAGGGTTCACAATACATTTCATGTATCCAACTTGAAAAAGTGCTATGCCGACGAACCGTTAGCCGTTCCGTTAGATGGACTTCATTTCGATGACAAGCTTCAGTTTGTCGAGGAGCCCGTCGAGATCGTAGACCGTGAAGTTAAACAGTTGAAGCGAAGCCGCATTCCATTAGTCAAGGTTCGATGGAACTCCAAGAGAGGTCTGAGTTCACGTGGGAACGTGAAGACTAATTCAAGAAGAAATACCCACACCTCTTCACCAAGACTGCACCGTCGTCAAGTGCTGCATCGTAAGCCTTGAGGACAAGGCTCGTTTAACGGGGGAAGTATATAACACCCCGTGTTTTATAGTCATTGACGACGACGATAAATCTATTATTCATCTTCTGTATTGTACGCGTTTGTTTTAAATCGTAAACGTTAAGCTAAATCGCGTAGGCTAAAAATTAGCGTTCAATGTAAACGGGCATCAAACAATTAAGTGTTTACATCAATCAAGTATTAAATATTTATTTTGAGAATAATTATGGTCTTTGTTCATTTTATTTTTATCGGATATGTAAAGTGTATATGTTTCGCGATAAATTGCATTTAGGCATACCCGGAACCACCAAAACTTTTCTACGCTTCAACAAATACCCACTTTTATACCCAATACATAAAAGTTACAAAAATATATCATATATATCATACATATGCCGAATTTATAGATATTTATACAAAGAAATATAAGAAAAATCTTGCAAGTAGTCTTTGTATATCTTTTGCTCATTAAACATAGCCATACTTTGTTTTCTTGACTATTTTTCTTTCGTAAGACCATGAACCTTGTTTCTAAGACTACTATTCCATACTTTTTGACCATTCCATCCCATATAATGCAAGTACCTAGTGAGAGATATCATACATACTCTTATATCACTTATCAAGAAATCAAAAACTCCTCCTTGTTGCTCCCTTAAGCCCATGGCTTGAAACACCCTCCTAACCAAATCCATACAAAATTTTATACAACCTATACACACATATACACATCATATCCAAGATATTCTAAGATCGGTTTCCAAGCATTGGTTAACCATTTTCAAAGTCTTAATCAAGAAAAGGAAAGGATTATGGTTTTCATAACCAATCTAAGGTTTCACATTTGCAGGCTTGGTTTTGTGTCTAAACAAGGGTTTAGCACATATTTCTCATCACCACATTCAACAATAAGGTCTTCTACTAAAACCTTTATACTTTCATTTTATATTTTTATGTATATGATTTGCTATGTAGTGACATCACCATTTAGGATATGTTTAAACATTGTAAAAATAGTGGATTTTCTTGTAAACATGATTTATGGATTTGTACACATGTTCTATGGAGATTATATTGAAGTTACAAAATGGTTGTAAGCCTTGTACACACTTGGTTTATGTATAAAAATGTTTATGTACAAACTAGTAAATTAGGGTTACTTAATGAAGTTATGGTTTTTTTAAGTGTTATTATGGATTTGTAAATCTTGTCACCTTGGACATTTGGGCAAAGAATGAACTTATGGACAATATTATATGTATCACTTAATAATAAAAGACTTGTATATGAGACGTGTGGTAAGTTACAAAAGTGAAAAGTACATAAAAACAAGCTTTAAATAAAAGTATAAGTAAGGATCATAAGGGGCTGTGTTATAATTCGAATTTTCAAACAGTGATTTTACATTTTAGAAAGATAATACATCTCAAGACGAATCGTGCATGTAAGGAAACTTGATAAACAAGGATTAATAAACGAAAAAGATACGGTAAAACCAATTATACGTTAATAAACTCAGTCGTAAAAGAATTTAATAAAACTGTTTATAAAAATTATTCAAACAGCAAGTTTTGGTAGTTTTTAACTACTTATCCAGATTTTTAGGATACCAAAATGAATAAGAACGTAATTTTCAAATAATAACGGAACAGTTATGAAATTCGCGAAGTTTACGATAATTAATACTTTTATAAAACTATTTTTATAAAAGTTACTATTCATGACAGAAACTTTTATTTTTTTTAAACCTCATAAATCATTAGAACTTTCAATTACGAGAACGTGCTCGAAAGAATCGCTAAAACGAGCATAAACGAATAAAAGACGATGTTTACCCCGGGTTTGACGTATTAAAATTCTAATTATAAAAAATAACTTAATAACTGGTGTGAACATAAAAAGTACTGTTCATAAAAACGAGGGTCAAAATACGAAAATGTCAAATATGATAACTCGTCCTAAATACGAAAAGCGTAGGCAATAAGAAACGACAAAATCCGAGACTTAAAACGCGAAATTACGCCAGTATTTACTAAAACGGGTAAATTAGAAACGTTTTTACTTACTTAACACAATTTTACCAAAACGATTAGATGGTGATTGAACTATATAGACCTATATATGGTATTAGTTAAGCAAAGTGCTATATTACTAGGGAGTTTCATAATGAGGCCTCTTCGGGGTGGCGTATCGACGGAGTTGTTATTTACGATTTAAAGTGTCGATAGCGCCTCATAAGATGAAATACGTTCACCACCTGACCTCTTAATTATGATGAGCCAAACGATAGCATGATGACTATATAGGAAAAATGATATTGTTAATCGAAGTAACTGGTACTTATACGACCTTAAATTTAAAATAGGTTGTCATCTGACATTTGCTGCGCAGTATCTGTGCAAAACTTGTTATTCACTCACTCAAGGTGAGTTCATAGCCACCCCTAAACCAAGACTCCCCTTCGGGGGGGGGTGGGGGGGGGCCACTACCCACGATTTACATGCTTTTGTTTTATACAAAGTTTTTTGGGGTGAAAACAATGCAATGTATACAACTATGAAACAAGTGGGTTAAAGTTTCATAATATGATTACGTGTTGCATAAGTTGCGATAACCCGAGTTGAGGCCCATTATCAATGAACTATCAGTTACTGGATTTGAACGCGAATGTTACGAATTGATCCTATTAGATTGACATCCCCCATTCGGGTGAGTTTAGCCTATCACTAGGCAAACGAACGAATACCATGTCGAACATAGATGTTGCGGGTTAAAAACAGCATCACGCAATGTAGGCCATTTATATGTATTCATTTATGTTCGAGCTTCATTGTCATGAGCTTAGGGCAACGTAATTACATTTATATGATGTCTGCAATCTGTTGCATTATCATACTCTTGGGAAATCTAGTGGGTTCCTACACTATATGATTATCAAACCGATGAATTCACCACATATTGTATGACGTTTAAAGAAATGTTTTTTCAGGGATCATGTTTAAGCACGAGGTGCAAGGGATACATTGGTGTTTTGATTGAATATCATGCAATAAAGATTTTGTCGCATTACAGTTTTTTTTTTTTTTTTTTTTGTTTTTATAACTGTATGGGCTAGAAATCTTTGTATTTTGAATAAGTGGACAAGTGAAGCTTCGGCTTATGTAACAACTACTTTGTTAAATCCAATGTATCAGTTTTAAACGACTTTTTGGTCGTTCTATATACATCTTGTGTTATTGATCTATGAAGTACGCACGTCCCCGGACCCATATTAACCGCTGCGGACCCAATTTGGGGGGGGTTCCACACCTTACTGTCATGCCTGTTTGCGATAGTTGATCATTCTAAAGTTCTCTAAATATCGTCACTATCTGCTTCTACTAATAGTCTACCCCCATCATCAATCCAAGTTTTCCTCTGGATAGAGATATTTCTTTTCTCCAACCACATGAAGATATCAGTCCTCTTACTGAAGAAACATGGTGAACACCACATGTATCATAAAGCCTCCATACCAAAGGATCATGCATATACCTTTGAAGCTTCCATAGAAAATCATCTTTATTTGGTTCAAACAATCTCTTTAGTTCAATCCACAATTCCTTCTCTTTATCATCTGTAGGCTCTATTGTACTAAACCTCTCCTTAACCAAATCCTAAAGCTTAACCATGTCATCTTTATCAAATTTCTTCAACATATCAGCAAAAATCTGATAAGCTTCTGTATGGTTTCCAACTCTGATAATTCTCCAATACCTTCTTGTGTCTTCAGAGTAAACCTCCCAGTCTATGATTGGATACTTAACCTGCAAAGGTTGAATAACAAGTTCTTCCACTAGAACTATCACTAATAATTTTTGTAGTTCTTCTTCTGATAATTCTTTTTCCTTTTCTGCTGATTGTTCTTCACCTAAACCTGAAGCTTCTACAATATTTTGTCTTTTAACAGGCTTTTCTAAAACTTCTTAACCTGCTCTTTTCAGTCTCTAAACCTCCAACTCAGATCCTATAGGCATAAAAGATTGTACCCTCCTCATAGTAGTTTCAAAGATGTCTTTAACCTGATCAAATGAAAGTGACTTCAATTGTCTAATAGAGTAACCTCCTTCTTGGTTCTTGATGTAATTTGACATGTAATCCTTTTGTTGGGCAGGAGTCATTGGCTTGTTCCTCTTAGCTTCAGCTCTTTGTTGAGCAAAGAACTTCTTTCTTTAATTGACAAGTTCCACAAGCTTCATTGGTAAATCTTCTTCACTACACTTTTCACCTGCTTGTAACTGTTGAACCAAATCTTCATCTGCTGCAACTCTAGCCAATACATCATCCCATTCAGCATATGTAAAACCCTGAGCTGCTTGATGCACTTGAGCCATTCTCTGTCTTTCTGCTGCATCAAACTCTTCTTGTAGCTTTTGAGCTACTTCTTCATCCCTGCTAATTTGAACCCGCTCTCTCTGTTTCATCTTCCTTGGAGACTCAGTTTCATCCATTTTAGCCTTACCCTTATCTTTAGCAGCACTCTTTTTGATCTCTATAAGTGTCTC
This sequence comes from Tanacetum coccineum, assembly GCA_026074375.1. NCBI lineage: Eukaryota > Viridiplantae > Streptophyta > Magnoliopsida > Asterales > Asteraceae > Tanacetum > Tanacetum coccineum. The sequence continues at coordinate 14,632 of BQNB010017950.1, forward strand.
TGTAAGGATTAAATCATCAGCAGTAGTATCTGCATTTCTTTGAGGACTGGCAGTACAAACAAATGTACTAGTAGTTGAAACTTGTGCAACAGTACTAACTTCATGACCATCACCAAAACCTTCTTTAGTTTCCAAATTCTGTTCATACCTCCCCTGAACTTCAACATGTAGAGGAACCAATGAAATTCTAGCATCCAAATCCATTTCTTCTATCAGACTCCTCCCCTGTTTGGAAGGATCATTTACAACTAAATCCTCTTCATCTTCAGAGGTAATAAGTGTCAATCTCCTTCTTTTAGACTTGGACTTCTAAAACTTTAACTCATCCTTAAGAGACTCTACCCTGTTGATTATCTTCTTAGAAGAAGTAGCATACAACTTCTTTGTCTTCTTGAGATCAGATTCCAATCCTTCTACCTTCTGTGACAAGGCTGTAATAATATTCGTCAATTTATCTTATTGCAGTCTGCCCTCATCACTTCCAGATGTGTGACCTCCTGGGAGAGGTGAATCATGGGGTGTTGGTGGTACATTATCCGTCAATTCATGTTGTTTAACTCTTTCCTCATCACTTCCAGGTGTGTTATCTCCTAGGAGAGGTGAATCATAGGAATGTTTAGACGCCCTCTCAAACCTAGTATGAGCAATGACACCCCCCATAGCTTCTTAGCACCTGGGTCTGTCACCTGAACCAATTTCCTAAGAAAGAGGATCATTAGACATTGCCGTGGATTGGATCTTAGTTATGTTACCACTATCCTGCATTGCATCTAAGCTAGCAGCAGTAGTGGCAGCCCTTTCCACTATGTCACCCAACTCCTTATGGACAACCTCATCACCAACCTTTTAAGGAGGACCACCAAACTGAGGTATCTTAGTGTCTCGACCTCTTTTGGCTTGCCTAGGTGTTTAGGTCTTTTGTGGGTGTGATGGTGCAACAACAAAAACTTGTCCTTCTTTAGAGGGAGGAGCAGTTAAAGGTGGTGGTTGGGGTTTAGAGGGTTGTCCTGAAACTTCATCCTCAACTACTTGTGGTACCAACATAGATGCAAACAATGGAGTAACTGTCCTTGAAAAACATTTGCCTTTCCTTCTCATATTAGCAAAAACATTTTGAGTTTGTTTAGGTGTTTCATAGGTATCATTAAAAGGTTCTGCAAGATTTTTAACTTGGTTATTCAAAAACAGTTGTAAAAACCTTGGATACATCAAAAAAATTTAGAAGTTAGATCCAAGTTTCTTAACATACCATCAAAAATTAATTTATAAAAATTAAACTTTTGATTATTTGCCAAACATATAACTGCTGAAGCAATATTAGTTGAAAACTCATTCCAAGCAGTAGATTTTAAACGTAGACAATGTAAGATGGTATGTATAAGATACTTCCATTGCGGGGAAAAGAAAGCTTTTTGAAAAGTAAGTTTATCATAAACAATTTCATATCCCATCAATGCAAGGTTTTCCAAAATTTTAGAATTTGTTAGACTAGCAACACCATCCTCATCATTAAAGTGAAGATTACTCCTCATTGATGATTCTGATATTACTATAATCTTGCCATCAACCTTAGAATGTATTTGCGTTTCATTATTGAATATTTTGGACTTAGAAGTAGCCCAAAATTTCTCAATATAAGAAGCATAAATAGTAGGACTTATGGTTAAAGAATACCTGATCGTGCTAGCATTCAAGAAGTCTACTATTTGATGAAAATCAACATTCCCCTTTGTTCTTTCCAAACAAGCAACCATATTGTGTTGATCAACAAAATTCAAATCCGCCATAGATGATTAATTGATGATAAATTTATGGAGTTGGTGATCAGTTGAAGTGGGTTTGTGAATTTTGAGAGCGTTTTAGCGTTCGAGAGTATTAGAATAATCTTGGTGTAGTCGAATATGCTTATATAAGTAAATAAGAAAACCTATAATAGTAGGAAATTGTTTATTGACCAAGAATTTCGCTCAGCAGTTATAACTCCAACGGTAACCTAGCATTACTAACTTTGGCTCAAAAGTACTAACTTTTGCCTAGCAGTACTAACTTTCGCCCAGCAGCACCAAATCCTGTCTAGCAGTATTAACCTTACAACTACAAGTTTTAACTCCAAATTCATCACTAATACCATCTTCAAACCACATCAATCATAAATCTAACAAACACATCTTCAGAGATTAAGTAATCCAATGCTAGCAATCAGAAAGTTAAACCTGCTAACATCAAATGCCTTTGTGAGTAGATCAACAACATTGTGATCTGTATGTATCTTAATTACTTGAATGAGCCTCTTCTCATAAGAATCTCTAATGGAATGGTGCCATATTTCAATGTGCTTGGTTTTAGAGTGAAACACTAGATTCTTCACAATAAAAATGGTGCTTTCATTATCAATGTGAATCTTAGTGTTCATGAAATTGAACCCATAATCAAGCATTTGATTTTGGATCCACAACACCTGTCCACAGCAATTAGCAGCAGCAACATACTCTGCTTCAGTAGTGGAGTTGGCAACTATAGTTTGCTTTTTACATTGCCATGAAATCAACCTTTTGCCAAGAAATTGACAACCTCCTGTTGTGGATTTCCTGTCAAGGCTAGCTCCAGCATAATCACTATCAGAAAAGGCTTCCAAGTCAAATGGTGAATCTCTAGGATACCAAAGGCCCAATTTAGGCTGACCTTTCAAGTATCTAAAGATCCTCTTCACTGCATGAAGATGTAAGACTTTAGGAGTAACTTGGAACCTTGCACAAGCACAAACAACTTATTGACCTCCTGAAAAACATTGCTTTAAAACATCAATGATTGTTGATGGAATTCTGGTTTTATAAAAATGTATTATGTAGGACCGCATGATTTCCCCTGATAATGCAATACGATGCAAAACATCATAAAATGTAAGATTACGTTTTTCTTAAGCTAATGACACTGAAGCTAGGACTTGTAAGAATTGCAATATAAATTTTGCCAACATTGCACGTGTTGATGTTCTAACTCGTCAAATTCTATGTCCGACTTGGTATACGTTCGTTGTCCGGCAACTGCACAGTGAGCATGAATCACCCGATCGGGGCGGTCAATCACCCAATTAGGGGGGGGGGGAAAAATCTAATTTTTTTTTTTTTTATAACATTCTTGCGCTAACAATAGTAATTGACCAGTTCATGATATGGGCTCGAGGGTTTCGCGCTACTTAGGCCAACAACGTATCGTATTGTGAAATAGTCCACTTGCCGTCCATTGTAAACATGCATATGTTTCTCTCCCCTAAACTTGTAATCATTTTATAAAATGGTAAAAATTGGGGCTTATTAACTCACCACGAGTAAATTGAACATCTACAATGTATATCATAACAGATAATGGTCATCTATGATAATGACCGAATGCAACCTATTCAAGCATAGGTCGTTAGTACTAAGAATTTTGAAGAACTAATACCATTATACAATTCTTTATCAGCCTACATCACCATCTATTGGTGTTTGTGAAGTCATATTTAGAAGTTTAAAACGTTTATAAAATCTTCATACGCAAAAACGACGTTAATTTCTTAGGGTTTTAGGCCCGTATTTATTACGTTTCTTATGTCCATGCTTTCGTATTAAGACGAGTCATCAAAATATTACATTTTCATATTTGTAGTCCCCTGATGAATAGTGGTTTTACTGTTCATGAAAGTTTATAAATTTAGTTATCGTAAAACCCGTAATGTCGTATTTTATCCGTCTTAGCTCCGATTTTAGTGATTCTTTCGAGCACGTCTTTGTAATTACAAATATTATCAAAATATAACATTTTTCAAAATATGTTCTGTTTTGAATAGTGATTTTTAATTTTCATAGTTTATAAAATTATTTTTATAAACTTTAATTACCGTAAATTTTTTAATTAAAAAAAAAAAAAAAACAAAACAAAAAGAAAAAAAAATAAAAAAAATAAAAAAATAAAAAAAAAAAAAAAAAAAAAAAAAAAAAAAAAAAAAAAAAAAAAAAAAAAAAAAAAAAAAAAAAAAAAAAAAAAAAAAAAAAAAAAAAAAAAAAAAAAAAAACAAAAAAAATAAAAAAAAAAAAAAAAAAAAAAAAAAAAAAAAAAAAACAAAAAAAAAAAAAAAAAAAAAAAAAAAAAAAAAAACTTCGCGAAATTCAAAACTCCTCGTTATTGATTGAAAAATTACGGTTTTTATTTTTAGAATCATAATAAAAATTTTTTACTATCTGGGAAGAAAAATAATAAACCTTATATATCAGACTGTAATTATTTTATATACTTGTTTTTATAAATTTCTCTTATACGCGTTTAATTAACGTATAACTTTAAAATTAGCTTATCTCCCTTCGTTAATAAAATCGGTTTTTCGAGTTATTACATGCCCTACGTTCCTTGTGACATGTAGTATTTTATACATCAATAAATATATATGTTAAATTCGAATTTCAAACAGAAGGTTTTGAACTTTTTCTTAAAATGTGTTTAAAATGAGTTTTTCTAACTTTCAAGTTTAATCACTTTGTTACAAGTACATTACAACACTCATAGTCACATGTTTACATACTTAGGGTCTCTAGTCCATGATTAGTTCATATATTGTCCAAAAATCACAAGATCCAAATATGTACACACTTATTTATCCATGAACTTTCATAAGTATACTTTTTAGTTAACTTGTTTAATATCTTTTTATACATAAACCAAACTCTTGTACATTACCTTAATTACTTCCAATTTTAACTTGTTATGACAGTCATAAAACATATATAAACGTTGTTACCAAATCATTCAAAACAAGGTAAAATCCCATTTTTACAAGTAACAATGTTCTTAGTTGGTGATTAACTACAAAAACATTATATGTGCAGGGCATAAACTCATGAAAACAAAAGTTTAAGAGTTTTTAAGGTAACCTTAATATAACGTGTGTTGTGATGAACAAAAGTATCTAACCCTTGTTTAGAAACCAAACCCTAGCTTACAACCCTTGAAAACCCTAATTCCAAATGAAACCCTAATCTTGCTTCTTGCTTGATTAACCCTTGTAAACCTTAAACCAAACCTTCTAATCACCTTGGGATACCTTAGATATGTTGTAGGAATGCTTGTATATGTGGTAAATAAACTTGTGTGAATTCTTTGGGTGGTTTTGGGGTTGGACGTGGGATAGAGAGCAAAAGGGAGAGGATATGTGAAGTTTTTCTTGTAAAAGTGAAGTATATGTGTTACTTACACTAGTTAGAAGCCTTATATATGACTTGGACTTAGTTGTAAATGAGGCTAGATACATAAAATACTATGCTTGGACAAGATGAGGAATTCAAGGAAGAAAATAAGCAAAAACACTAGTCATAGACATGAAATGAAAGAGTTGGTGATGTACATATCAAGTTGGAAGATTTTATGATATTTTCTTTGATATTTCTCACTAAATCCGGCCACATATTGATATATATGATGATATTTTGTAAATTTTGGGTATTGGGTACAATAGTGGGTATTTGTTAAAGCGTAGAAAAGTTTTGGTGGTTCCGGGAATGCCTAAACGTGTTTTATCATGAAACGTAAACACTTTATGTAACCAATAAAAATAAAATGAACAAAGTTAATAATTATACTCAAAATAATTACTTAACACTTGCTTGATGTAAACATTTAATTGTTTGATGCCCGTTTACATTGAACGATAATTTTTAGCTTACGCGATTTAACTTAACGATTACGTTTTAAAAGCAAACGCGTACAATACTAAAAATAAATAGTGAATATATTGAGGTCGTAAATGACCCTAAGACATGGGGTGTTATAGTCTCTCCCCGTTAAATGAGCCTTGTCCTCAAGGATTAATACGCGACACTTGACGACGGTGCAGTCTTTGCGAAGAGATGTGGATATTTCTTCCGGGATTGGTCTTCACGTTCCCATGTAAACTCAAGACCTCTCCTAGAGTTCCATCAAACCTTGACAATTGGGACATGGCTTCGTCTCAATTGTTTGACTTCGCGATCCATGATTTTGATTGGTTCCTCGACGAATTGAAGCTTGTCATAAAAATGAAGCCCATCCAACGGAACGGCTAATGTTTCGTCGGCGTGGCACTTTTTCAAGTTGGATACATGAAACGTATTGTGAACCCTGCTCAGCTCTTTAGGAAGCTCAAGCTTGTACGCCACGAATCCAACCTTTTCCAACACCTTGAATGGTCCAATGTACCTAGGGTTCAACTTCCCCCGTTTGCCAAAATGTACGACCCCTTTCCAAGGCGAAACTTTTAGCATAACATTATCCCTAACTTGGAAGTCCATCGGCTTACGCTTTAAATTGGCATAACTCTTTTACCTATCACGGGCGACTTGCATCCTTTGCTTGATCTGGATGATCTTTTCTGTTGTTTCTTGAACTATTTCCGGACTGGTGAGTTGAACTTGTCCAACCTCGGCCCAACACACAGGTGAACGACACTTTCGACCATAAAGTGCTTCAAACGGTGCAGCCTTGATGCTAGCATGATAGCTGTTGTTATATGAGAAATCGACCAACGACAAATGGTTAACCCAACCATTTCCAAAGTCGATCATACAAGCACGTAGCATATCCTCGAGAGTTTGAATAGTTCTCTCACTTTGCCCATCAGTTTGTGGATGGTACGCAGTACTCATATCCAAGTTAGTTCCCAAAGCCTTTTGAAGTGACCTCCAAAAATTCAATGCGAACCTTGGGTCGCGATCACAAATGATTGAGACAGGGATTACATGCCTCGTGACCACTTCCTTTAGGTACATTCTTGCCAGTTTCTCCATGGGATCAGTTTCCATCATGGGTACAAAGATTACAGACTTAGTAAGTCAGTCGATAATCACCCAAATAGTGTCATAACCTTGTGACGACTTAGGAAGCTTAGTGACAAAATCCATAGTGATATTGTCCCACTTCCATTGAGGTATATCGGGTTGTACCAACAATCCTGATGGCATTTGGTGTTTGGCCTTGACTTTAGCACATGTCAGACATTTGCTAACATAGGTGGCGATGTTGGCCTTCATATTGGGTCACCAATATAGCTTCTTCATGTCCTGATACATTTTATCAGAACCCGGATGAATAGAGTATTTTGACTTATGGGACTCGTGCATGATCGCGGTCCTCAAATCACCATAACATGGCAACCAACTCCTGTCATTGAAGCATAGAGTTCCATCTGCATGGGGTTCTAACTTTTCCATTCTAAATTTCTCCGGATCCTTAGAATTTTCAAGCAACATACCTCCAACATCTTCATTCTTGATGTTCTCTGGTTTCGTGCTTCAGTCTGAGCATTCATGATTTGTTTAGGAAGATCCAAGCCAATAGTCATCACTAAGGCTCGAACTCTTAATGGTTTACTCCGCTCCTTCCTGCTCAAAGCATCAGCAACAACATTCGCTTTCCTCGGGTGGTAACGGATCTCACAGTCGTAATCACTAAGCAGTTCTAACCAACGACGCTGCCTCATATTTAGCTCCTTTTGATTAAGAATGTGTTATAAACTCTTGTGATCCGTGAACACCGTACACTTGGTTTCGTACAAATAGTGTCTCTAAAGTTTTAGAATAAACACTACCGATCCAAGTTCCAAATCATGAGTTGTATAGTTCTTCTCATGAATTTTTAATTGGCGTGATGCATAAGAAATTACTTTCTCTCTTTGCATTAATACAGCACCCAATCCCTTATGCGACGCATCATAATAGACTACGAAATCTTCGCTTCCCTCAGGTAAAGCCAGAATTGGTGCACTGCACAACTTCTACTTTAATAACTGGAAGGCGGCTTCTTGCTTGTCTCCCCAATCAAACTTAACTTCTTTCTGAGTAAGCTTGGTCATTGACTTGGAAATCTTTAAAAATCCTTCGATGAATCTTCGGTAGTACCCAGCGAGACCTAAGAATTGGCGAATCTTCGTTGGTGTTTTAGGAGATTCCCAGTCCTTTATGGATTCAATTTTGGCGGGGTCCACATGAATGCCTTGACTATCAATCACGTGGCTAAGAAATTGTACCTTAAGAATCCAAAATTCACATTTAGAGAACTTAGCATACAACTTCTCTTTCTTAAGCAATTCCAGAACTGCCTTAAGGTGTTCTTCATGTTCCTTCTTGTCCTTAGAGTAGATAAGGATATTTCCAATAAAGACAATCATAAATTTATCTAAAAATGGCTTGCACATGCGGTTCATGAGGTCCATAAATACCGCTGGTGCGTTCGTCAAGCCAAATGGCATAACTTGGAACTCATAATGACCATACCGAGTTTGGAATGCCATTTTTGGAATATCCTCTTCCCGTACTCAAAGCTGGTGATAAACTGATCGCATGTCTATCTTAGAATAAACATTGGATCCTTGTAGTTGATCAAACAAATCATCAATCCTTAAGAGTGGGTAACGATTCTTCACTGTTAGCTTGTTTAGTTCTCGATAATCGATGCACATTCAAAATGATCCATCCTTCTTTTTGACAAATAAGACCGGAGCTCCCCAAGGTGAGGAACTGGGTCTTATAAAGCCCTTGTAAGATAGTTCTTGCAGTTGTTCCGACAACTCTTTCATTTCAGAAGGCGCCAGTCAATAAGGTGCCCGTGCTATAGGTGTAGCACCAGGTATCAGATCGATTTGAAATTCCACTTGTCGAGTCGGAGGAAGACCCGGCAAGTCCTCAGGGAATACATCAAGAAAATCTCAAACTATCGGTACGTCCTCAAGTCGCTTCTTCTTCAACTTGTCTTCTGTCTCCTTTGTAGTAACGTTTGCCAAAAAGACTGGACATCCTTTTAGCATGTATTCTTGTATTTTGGTGTACGAGATAATGTGCAGACGAGCCTCATTTCCCCGGTTGCTTCTGTCACCGTGAACGATTAGAGTTTCATTTTCATAGGGGATACGGACGATCTTCTCGGCACACACAATGATTGCTTGGTACTTTACCAACCAATACATACCAGTTATAGCGTCGAAACTACCAAGTTCTATGGGCATTAAGTCTATGTTGAATGGGTGGTTCAGGATGTTTAATGTACAACCCCTAAGGATAGTGTTTAACCCAATTATTCTCCCGTCGGCTAGTTCAACGTCATAATAGTGATCTAATGCAGTTGGTGTGATATCAATTTAGGGGCTAAATGCAGTAGACACAAAACTCCTATCGACACCAGTATCGAATAAGATAGAAGCATAGCAGTTGTTTAGAAAGAACGTACCCATCACGACGTTGGAGTCTGGGTTTGTCCCTGCATGGCCTACCGCATACACTTTTGCTGGAGCATTGACATTTCCAGCTGAGTTGCCTCAATTGTTGTTGTTCTTTAGTTTTGGACATTCCCTCTTAAAATTTCCTTGGGCACCACATTCATAGCAAGTAGGCTTCTGACCTGTCCTAGTGCCCCTTTGGTTATTAGCAATGTTGGCATTAGCAAGACTCCTGCAATCACAGGCCAGATGGCCAACTCGATTGCACTTGTGGCATTTGGGAGCACACGGAACATCGTGGTGATGATTGCACTTAGGGCATAGGGGTTTAGATCCCCCTTATAGCTTCTTCTCACCAGTCCCTGCAGCATAAGCCATGTCGGTGTTCTGCCTCTTGTTTTGTGGTTGTTGTTGTTGTTGTTGGTTATTATCTTGCTTTATCTTATTCTCTGTCTGACGATCAGCAAAAGTATGGATTTTCTTATCCATTAGCTCGGTTGCGATTTCAACTGCTTCTTGCATTGTCTTTGGTTTAGATGCCACTACACTCCCATGAATCATGTCGGGAAGACCACCGACGTATTTTTCAATTTTATTAGATTCTTCGGGAAACATCCTCCCGCACAACAAAGCCAATTCCTAAAAGCGTTGGGTATAACTTGTCAAGTCAGTACCCTTCACCTTTAGATCCCAAATCTCCATTTCTAGTTTCTTGATTTCATTTCGAGGATAGTATTTGCCAGTCATCATTTTCATGAGTGTTTTCCAAGGCATACCGTAAGCGGCATCATGACCAACTGTCTTGACATGAGTGTTCCACCATGTTAAAGCAACTGAATAGAGAGTGCAAGTATCAAACTTGACTTGATTCTCAACTGTAAAATTACTGATGTGGAAAATAGACTCCATTCTTTTAAACCATTGAGATAGACCAGCAACTCCTTCTGTGCCTTTGAAGTTTAATGGTTGACATTTAAGAAAGTCATTGTAAGTACATTCACAGGCAGTTTGTTCTGTCCTTCTAACACCTGTTCCTGAAATATGGCTATCATCGCCATTCGTATTTCTATCAGCATCACGTGCTGCTAAAGCAGCAGTGACGCCTTGGTTAATCATTGCCTTCAGCTGGGCATTAGTGATAGATGTGGTGGCGGAGGTTGTGGTTGTTGTTTATGGGTTTAACCTCGTGGTCCTTTTCTTTGGTGTCATTTTCTTCAAATCACAAGAAAATATAATACCTGTTAGATTTCATAAAATCATAACCATGACATGACATATACATAATGAGTAAAATGAGATCACAACACACAGTGAAATATACAACTTAATTGAATATTAACAATGGATAAGCTAAATCGACATTCATTCATAATAAATTCGATTACAGACGTGACATAATACAACCATTTCATATATAAATTGGAAAACATACATGAATGGTTCAAATACAAAATGATCACTACGATTAGGTTACAAGATAAAAGAATATATACAACCTAAAGCCATACTAGCCGGGAGTTACCCGTAATACTTAGTATGCTGTACAAAATAACTAGCCATAACATGATCTATGAACTGCTACCAGCCTCCTCTGGTGCATCTGGCTGTGCAGGACCTTTAGCGGGTCCCTGCTGTCTCTTGAACTCTATCATCTGGGTCTGAAGTCTCTTCAGCAGCTTTAGTGCCTCAATGAACTATGCCTGTCTCCTACGGTTCGCTGCCAGCAACTCTGTAATCGTCGCCTGTGTCTTGCAGTCCACTGTCTGCAACTCTGTAATCACTGCCTGCTGACCCAATACAGTAGTACGCAGTGACATAACCTCTGAATGTGCAAGATCACTAGCGCTCATGGATCGTCCCCAAGCCTCTCGAGACATCCTAGCCTCTCTCTCTATTAGTAAACCTGTATGAGCATGTGCACGCCTATGCCTATACAGCATGTTGAGCCGACCAGCCATCATCTGTCGCTCAGTCTGCTCATCATCCAGTCTCACATAAATCTCATCTGTATCTTGTCTGACAGTAGTGACAAAGTTGGTCATCCTCTGACCTAACTCTGTCTCATCAGTCGGTGGTTCCCCTGGCATGTCTACCAGCATCTCATCCCAAGTGTCGGTGATCTCGTAACCGACATCTCTCTCTAGATCCCTCATAATCTCCCTGTCCATAGTGGCAACAAAACCATAGTCCGCCCTAAAACCTTCAGGAGGTCTAGCAGTAGGGGAAGATGAGCTCTCTCCTACCTTATATCTCAGACCGAGAGCGTACCTAGCCTATTGAATTGTCCAACAGAACTGCTAAATTTGAGGCGTATTTTAAAAACTAGAAAAAAAAAGTTGTTCTTGAATGACAATTAGCTCGTAAGGTTGATGATTCTAAAGCTGAAAAGGATCAATTTTTGAAAGAAATTAATCATTTGAGTACTCAATTGGAAAATCTGAAAGGAAAGTATGTGAAAACTAAGTTTGATAAACATTCAATTTTGGGAAAACCACCAGCTGATAAATTGTTGATAAACTCTCAAATTTCAAAATCATGGTTTACTCCCAAAGTTGATATGCAAAAGAGTTTGTCAAAACCAGTCACTGCACAGTCTTTGCCTAAAAATGAAAAAGATCAGCTTTTAAAACGAATTGCATATTTGGAATCAAAATTTGCATACAAGAAAAACGTACTTTGTAACAAAAGAATATCATGAGTTGAGAACTTTGTATAATGCTTTGAAAAGTAAAGTTTGATTCTCTTAATTGGAAAAAGAGGGAAACCAACGTTTCAAAATCTTCAAAACCTAGAGAAAGTGTTTCAGCAAAGGTTCACATGGGTGAATCCTCAAAACCATTTTCAAGAAGGGTTTCTCAGTTTACAACCTATTCTTTCCAAAAAGATAGGAAGTTTTCTAAGAATTCTCAAAGTTTTGAAACACTTACTCCTCAAAAGGGTTTTAAGAAAAAGCTTCAAATGCAAAGCATCAATCGTTGTTGGAAACAACTTACTCATGTTACACCAGGAAAAACAAGTTGAAGAGGCCAATTAAGGAATCTTAAAACTTTTGAAGACATCTACTTCTCAAAAGAATTTTAAGACAAGAACTTTAAAAAAAAAAAAAAAAAAAAAAAGAAAGAATCATTGTTTTGTGATCTGTGCGCACCTCGTTTATCACAACCGTGTAAACCAAGTGTAGAGACCAAAGCAAAGTCATTTGAAAACTTTCAAATATTCCAAATCAAAAATGTTTTTACTGCAAAACAAGAATGACTTGGCTTTGAAAAACAAAAACAATGGAAGATTGTCAAACGCTTCTAAAATGAATTTCCAGAATGATACATCAAATGGTAACAATAAATGGAAAATTCCTTCACCACAAGTATTTAAAACTCCACATAAAACACCGAGTTTCAAAAATCAATGGAAAATCAAAAGGAATTTTAAATCTCCATTGATTCCACGAGCGCTGTTTTCAAATGAAACACCGGTTTCAAGTCCTCATTGGAACTCAACATCTTTACATAGAATTGACATAACTTCAAAATGGTTTTCAACACTTGGCAAACCCGTTAGCACCGTGCTTAAATGGGTTCCAAAGGTTGTTGTCTAAATTCAATGTCGATGGTTTGTAATCAAATGTCAGATTGCAACCCGATCTTCAAATAAAAGGGAAGTGTATGTTTCAGTGCGCTTTACATTCAAAACAAGAGAAATCTTCTTGTTTTGAGCAAAAATTATTCAACTGTTTCCAAACGATTTTCAAAAATCTTTCAAAAGTTTGCTCATCAAAATGGCTTGTTATTAAATTTCAGATAACAACCCGGTTTTCAAATAAAAGAAAAGTAGTTACATTGTTAACCTTAGCAGTATTAACTTTTTCACTAAAATTATTGGTTTTAGCTGCTGATTTTTGGTTAAAATCCCTTCTTACTGGTGAATGTGCTTTAAAATAAGAATATGTTGTGGGTAATACATCCTTCACTTTTGGTTTAGGGGGAGCAGTATTAACAGGCCTGGCAGTACTAATTGATGCTGCTGCTTTTGGAGAGCTTTGCTTAGCAGCATTAACTGGCACTTGTCCTGACTTTGTTGCAACTGATGTTGGAACAAAGTTCCTTTTAGGATGTGGGTGAGTTAATTTATTTTGGTGGTTCACCCTCTGAGCATTGTTCCATACTGGTCTCATTGCCCTTTGACCAGTAACCCTTCCCTTATTATTCAACACTGGTTTTTCTACCATTTTATTGTCATGAAAATCACAGTCTTTGATTAAATGGTTTAACACTTTTCTCACACACAAAACAAGCTTCTTTATAAACTCAAAACATTACCGACCCTAGTTATCTGAGTCATCTCCCTATATCCAGTTTTCTTCTATTATCCCTAGACTTGACTTTCCTTAGATACTCTACTTGGCCTATGTGTATTTTCCTTTATTAACAGATATCACAGGTACTCACCAGATTGACAAAATTGATTTTTTGTAAACTTTGGTTTTGTCTAAAATCAGATTTTAGGTCCGAACACACCTTTGATAAACCGATCATTATCACTATCAGAGTCCTATTATTCAATGAAGAAGCACTAGGCCCTAACAATTTTAGCTTTCTACAATATCCTTACAGTCCTTAGAGTATTACTAGTTTCAGTAACCAAGCACACTAGTGGTGTCTTCTCACTGCAATACTTAAAAACAATTCATCTAACCCAGCAAAATATAAGTCAGGTCTTGGGGGCATGTAGTTCCCATTGTAGGGAGGGGGAACTACATGAAACCCTATCAAACCGTGTTTTGAAGTCTAACATTTACTGTACAACATCCACATCACTTTCTCTACTGTTAAACACACTATGAACCACTTCACTCTCATTCATATGACTATCATAACCAAGACCATTTTTGTCTTTAGCACTTATTTGATTATTAATCAGTTTGGTTAGATTCTTTGATGATTCTTCAAATTTTTCTAGTTTAAGTTTCAAATCATCTTTCTCTTTTAAAGCTTCTTCTAACTGATTTTTAAGGTCTTTGATAGAAATATCTTTCACTTGGACATAATACTTTAAAAATGCAATATTTTCTTCATAAACAGCTTCATTATTTTCATGAACAACTATCCTAGCTTCTAATGATTCTATCCCTTTTGATAACCTATTATTTCTAAATTAGATTTATTAAGAGCTTCACGCTGTTGATCATACTATTTTTGAAGAGCTTCATATGATTTTAAACAATCTTTAAAGCAAGTATGTACCTCAGAGTCTAAACTTGATGAACTTGATGAACCTTGAGATGTATAGGCCATTAGAGCAAAGTTTGTGATGCCTTCTTCAGCCTGAAAGCTCCAATCATAACCACCTATCCCATCTTGAACAACCAAGGCATTAGTAGTAGATGTGTCCACTAGTGCATTCCTTCTTGGATCATCTCTATTTCTATTCCCCTGATTCCTTGGTGCCCTGCATTCTCTGGCAAAATGACCTCTCCTATGGCAGTTGTAGCATTCAACCTTTGTCCTGTCAAAGCCAATAGTCTCTTTGCCATTTAAATCCAGCTTCCTTCCTGTTTTCTTTATGAACCTCTTAACTCTCATGGTAAGCATTGCTACATGCCATTTAAGATCCATTTCTTCAAGATCATCAGCATCAATCTGTTCCAAATCTTCATTGTCTAACTGTAGGGCATTGGATTGGTTAGCAAAGAAAGAAAGCATAACATCATCAGCATATGATGCAGTAGAAGCTTGATCCTTAAAACTAGCAGAAGAAACACTATGAGCAGTATTAACTGTTTCATTAATGCTGCTGGAGTTATCAGAGGAGACAAAGGCCACATTCTGAGAATTTAAGTTTGAACTTGTTTGGCCTTTGATCTCAGATTCTTACACCTTCAGATTATTATACAAATCATCCATGCTCAATGTGTCTAGATCATATTTGTTTCTCATGATTAAAGCAATATTATTCCAAGCTGATGGTAGACTTTTTAACAACTTCAGATTTGCATCTTCCTGAGAGATAACTTTACCATGGATATCAAGTTGACTGATGAGTTTTTGAAACCTATCATAGGTTTTATCTAGTCCTTCTTGACTTGATGCAGCAAAGTTTTCATAATTATGCTTGAGAAATGGTCTCAGCATCAACTTGATTCCTGTTCCTCCAAACCTCAATCTTGATTGCTTCCCATAAGACTTTGCATCCTTGTAAGCATGAAACTTCAGTAGTGCTCATCAGAATGGCTACAAAGAGGTACTTTTTAGCTTTAAGTATCATTTTTCCTTGCTTATCTTTAGTTCAACGGATTAGGGGTATAGGACCTATACAACACCACACTAGCTATGCAATTGTTGAAACTAAATCACCTTTTACTATTCCCAGCGAATCCCGAAAGGACATATCAGTGAAAGTAAGATATTGTTCCAGTCCCCTCATGCACCATTAGATCTAACTCCCTAGTTTTGAGTACTGGAATGATATATAGTGCAGACAATACAGTTTGGGTATTATTCGATTTGTTATACACCATCTATTCTTTGACTAACAGATCTTGAGTATACGTTAAGATATACTTTTTATACAATTATTCAAAGTTTCTCAACAAGCTTTGATACCACTTGTTGATCCCTTTTGAACAGATCTTACTTAGCTTGTTAAAGCTTAGTTGTGTTGGATAGATCCAAGACAACTATAATAGAAACTAATATTGTGAATGCTACAAACTATGCAGAAACTAGTTTGTAATACTAAGAAGAACAATGAAACAGTAAAACAACTACTGTTTCATTGTTCTTCTTAGTATTACAAACTAGTTTCTGCATAGTTTGTAGTATTCACAATCTTAGTTTCTATTATAGTTGTCTTGGATCTATCCAACACAACTAAGATTTAACAAGCTAAGTAAGATCTGTTCAAAATGGATCAATAGATTATACTGTAAAACGGTCCTCACGGAATCGGAGGTTAATGTAACCGAACTTAAGATGAATGACACAGCCATATTCGTTGATATCTGCTGTTTATTAATAACATCAATTTTCAGGTATAAGTGACGGTGTTAAAACCTCATTTCAGCTGAATCAAGATTCACCACCTCATGCTCTATTCACCAAGGTTTACAAGCAGTCCTTCGCTTGTAATGGAGGGTGCGACCCGCTCCATTTTAGCCTACGGGGTTTCAAATGAAGACCTTGAGGAAGTTAACATGAATTTAATGGATGTTTGTATAAGTATAAGGCTTAAGTATGGCCTTATTACATCCTTTTGAACGTTGAAACTTTTAAGTACTTGGTTACTGATTGATAGTAAGGCTCAAGTGTGGCCTTACAACATATTTTGTTGTAGATAACGACACAAAAGATTTAGAGGGAAATGCATTACTATCATTAAATGCGTAGAAAGATTTACATCATTTTGTATATGAACACTTAGTTTGCTACACATAGTAACTATCCCTCTATTAAGAAAATAGTCTGAATAATGACTTAAAAAACAACGAGTTGTAAGTTTCATATGTAAAACTTATGGAGACTTATTCCTTTTGCTATTTGTACCAATGAATAGTCAGATGCATCTGTGATCTTGTAGAGTTCCCCTTTGTATACTCCGCTTATGATGTGAGGCCCTTGCCACACTTGTCGACCATCTGTATTGCTTAGCGAGAGTAGGACGAAGTCTCCTAATTTAAAAGTAGAGTGATTACTCCTCATGTTGTGATATCTATAAAGTTTCTTCTGATAGTACGCCTCTTCGATGGAGGCTACCTCTCTTTCCTCGCCTTCTTTCCTCTAAGCTTTTTTGTTTGCTCTTTGCTTTTGGGAATAAGGCTTATAGCTGATGGAATTATAGCCTCCAAACCGTAGGTTAAATTAAACGGTGTTTCATTTTGGCTATTCCTTGGCAGGGTCCTACATACCCAAAGTACTCAGGCTAGATCATCCGCCTATCCTTGCTGAGATCGAACCAGATGCTTCTCGATGTGGTTCATTATTTCCACATGCTCCATGATGGGGGAGAAAGATTGCGTAATCTTTAATCCCTTGAAAAAGTCAGCAAATATACCTTCTTTGTATTGCTTGTCATCCTTTGAGTTGATTGTTTTTGGTACTCCGAATCTGCATACGACATGTTCCTATGTGAATTTTTCTGCTTGTCTTTCGTTCATTATAGTTAGAGGTTTTGCCTCTACCCACTTGGTGGAGTGCTCAACGGCTATAGCTAGGAATTTTAAGTTTTCAGGTGCTATCGGTAGGGGTCCTAGATGTTGATTCCCCAATGGCTGAATGTCCATGTGCTACCGACTATTATAGCACTATTGCTTGATAATTTTCTCGATGTAGTGTACTCTTGGCATCATGTGCAATCTTGTATTATCTTCATGGCGTCTTTTTGCATTGATGGCCAAAAGTAACCTTGCTTTATGACTTTGACCACCATAGAGCGAGGTTACATGTTAAATCTACAAGAGCCTTCATGTATTTCTCTGATAATGTTGTTGGTCTGCGAGGGGCCTACGCAATGAAGCCATGGTGTCAGAAAATACTTTTTGTATAGTCTTCCTTTGATCAGCTTGTATTGCGGGGCTCTGATTCCGATCTTCCTGGCCTCCCTCGGATCCTCTGGTAGTAGGCCACCTAGTAAGTATTCGTAGATTAGAGTCATCCAGTTTTCTCCCTTCTTAACTTTGATTTTTGAAACCTCCTTACCGTTTATTGATCTTTTCGCCAGGACTTCTACCACCACTTCTTTGGTGAGATGTTTGAAGGTCATTGAAGCTAACTTGCTCAGGGCATCAGCTTCTTTATTCTGGTTTCGTCGAATGACACATACAAAATTAATCACCTTTTACTATATAATATATATATAATAAATATAAATAGATACTAATAAGAGGATAATTAAAATTATCAATTAATAAAATTCCAAGAGGCTTTTTTTAAAAGATATTTTACTTTTATCCAAAGCAAAACCCTAAAAACCTTCCTGGGTCGTGTCCCGATGAGGTGTGAATGGAAAATCGAGGTAACGTTTGTTAAACAATGCTTGAATATCACAAATATGATTAGGTTTTCTATTTCTATAACTAAAATGCTAAAACAAGTAAAGGCACACTAAAAATGATAAGCAATTAAAGCTAAAACACTAAAAATGATAACGGGATTCAAAACTCGTTCTTTAAAAACCCAATTTCTAAAATTTTAACCCTACAAATGAAAATTTAATTTTTATAAATCCTAAATGATAAAAGAAAATTTTGAAAAAAAAAATTATAATTTTTTGACTTTTATATTTTTTATTATGAATTAAAAATAGTTTTAATCAAAAAAATTAATTAAAAATACTAAACTAAATTGGAAAATTCTGAAATTTTTTGAAAAGTTCTTTGGACAGTGATGAACCTAGGAAAAATAAAATGGTCTAAACAGCTTAATGAAATAAGCTGTAAATAAGCCGAAAAGGGCTTATAGCTTAAAAGGCCAAAATGTGGTTAAATATTTAAATGGTGCAAGTTAAAACGGAAAAGACCCAAGGGCACGTTTGGTAGCAGAGGTATGTGTTAAAACGTTGGTTGAGTGAGGGAGAGGTCTGAGGTTGGAACCTTGCTCACCTTGACTTCTCCTTCACTCCCAATGTTTTTATTTTTGCAAAACTTCTTTTTGAAAAAGCTTAAGGACCTAAAAATAAGCATTTTTTGTAAAATGACTTTTTATTAAAATCACAAATACAGAAATAAGCTAAAAAGGTGACAGACATAGCTTTTTTACACTAAGACTTAAGAGGCTAACTGTTAAGCATTTTTACAGCCAAATAAGCTAACAAAAAGCAAATGAGCTTATGACAGCTTAACACCTACTCCTAAATAGCACTAAGGATCACAAATTAAGCAAAAACAAATAATCTAACAAGCCTAAAAGACAGATTCACTTAAAGGCTTTTAAACTTAAATTCCTAAACTGAAATTTCTAAAAAGCTTGAATAAGCTCTGTCCTAAACTAACTAAGTTAAAAGCACTTAAAAGCTAACCTAATAAGTAGAATGAAACATGAGACAAGCAAATCCAATAAGCTATAAGCACAGATAAGCAAATAGCAATATAGGCCAAAAATGCTAAAACAGCATACAAGGGCACTTTTGGGCTTAATTTTAAGCACTTAAATGGATCCTTATGGCTTAATGACACACAACACCTTAAACCTTATCCTATAAGCTACAATAATCAGCAAATAAAAATCATTTTGACATTTATATAAGCCATGAAAAATGCTTATGAAAATGCCACTTACACGCAGTATATGCTGAGTTTTTTTCAACTTTTATAAAGACAAAAGTAAAAAATGCAGGCCTATATTAAGCTATGAAAATGACTTTTAAAAGACAAAATAAGCTAAAACAGATAAAGTTCATACCACAAACTACTCATAAAAGAAATTTCAAGATCTACAACATACTTTAACTTATCTAAATTTGCTTTCGAAAGATGGACATTTTAAACTTTGAAATTAACTCTTGCAAACCTTGACAGTTTTAACTCAAAACTCAAATTTCAAATACCTATTTACACACATTGAATTCTACAGCATTGTGAATCAAAAATAAGCATGCTAACAACTCCTAAATGCCCTTAATCAAAATCTAAACAATTAAGCTAAACTATAAAGCTTAAAACCTACAGATTCAAACCATGATTACTAAACACCTTAGGAATGAATTTTACACTTTGAAGACTTTTCTAAACTGGCTTATAAGATTAATTTAAGCTTTCCAAGTTTGACTTAAGGGTCAAAAGTCACCAAGCAGTATTAACTCTTGTTAATACTGCTAGTGCCAAACACCCCTTAAGAAAGTAAAAATCCATTTTGAGTTTATAAAACACAGTTTAAACCTTTGATTATAGAAAACAGATGATGAACTAAGTTTAAATAAGATTAATTATTAAATTTAAATAGACAATAATCACTTTAGATATGCTAATGAAATAAGCAGTATTTTAAGCTAAAATATGGCAAATTATGAAATACTAGAACAAATGAAACAAAGGCAATTAAATAAGCAAGTTAAGTACTAAATGACATGAGCATTAAACAGCAATAATAAGCAATAATAAGCAACAAAGAGCAGTAAGTAAGCAGTAATAAGCAATAAGCAGTTATAAACTAAAACTTGAAAATAGAAAACTTACAAAGGCCCTTGCTCAAAACAGGGCAAATAAGCTTACAATAAGCTGATCTACAAGCTCTAGCTTGTTTAAAACAAGCTAGTATAACCCTATAACCCCTTCCAAATTCGGCTTATCTTTCAATAGAGCTTTTTAGGTAATTTTTAGTGACAAAGGCTTAAACACTATAAACTATGGAACGGTTTATAGTGCTTAAGTACACAGCTTAAATAAGTAATTTAGAGCTTATAAAGGGTTATAAAATACTTTTAAAACAATGGAGCATGAACATTAAATAAAACATAGTATTTAAACATAAAACCTCAACTTTTCATTAATTCTTAAAAACAGTTAAATGCTTGAATTTTAAAGACAATAAGCTAAAAGTTAACTAAATAAGCTAAAAATTAATAACTAGGTGCCTTTAAAAGGCTTACAATGGTCTTATATATAAAGAAACACTAAGGGTCTTGGCTTTTGAAGTGTGTTTCTTCTGTGAGACATTCGTGAGGTGTGTTTGTTGTGTGAGAGTAGTCTCCAAGTCATCATAGCCCTTCATTTTGAGTGCTCACCAAGTCTTATCATCTTAGCCCTTGATTTCTTGTCTTCATCCTTTAGACGAATGGGAAAGCTTAGGATTGCCAAGGTGGATTTTTTGGTATTGGTGAAGTGGGGTTAAGGGAAAATGACATTTTTGTTTTGGGAGCAGGGTAGCAGGTTTTGGGGTGTGGGGTAGAAGATGCACAGTAGAATTTGGCGAGAAGAGGAGTTGGGGGTGTTTGTATCTGTTTTGGTGGTACAGGGGTGAAAGTTTGTGGGTTTGGCAAGATTGGCCCCTCTTCTTGTATGCTAGTGTTACACAGATCGTCCTTTGTGGTGTACATATTTGTGGATTTAACAACTTCAGTCTTTGAAGTTGTATTCTTCTATTACAACCACAGTCCTTGGGGACTAATGGTGTCACCAGATTTGGTATTGGGCTTGGTTATGTGTTTGGGCTTGTTATAAGGTTTAATGGACTTAGGGCTTTATAAACTTAAAACTTTATGTAAGTCTTGATATAAATGCTTACTGGGCTGCCCCGGCCTATTAGATGGGTGCGGGTTAGCCATTAAGTATTTCTTCGTACACGGATGATCGGCTTTGACTTTTGACTTTTTTGGTTTGACTTTGACTTTGACCTTTTTCATGCTTTTCCATAATCCCGGTGCTCGGTTTTTGTTCTTTTCTTGGCTTCGTTTTTTGTCTTATCTTTAATATCTGTTACCACTGCACAATACAAATGCAAAACACCAACAAATACATGTATTTCATGGTATGTTTTAGGCTTTAAGTATGATTAACCTTGTAAATGGTATGTGTAATTAAGCACATACCAAAATCCCTTATACTAAGATATTACCGTGTCATCACGCAATGCCATAAGTAAACACTTAAGAAAACTAAGAATCTCAATCCCCCTCGACTAATTACCTCGAAAAGTAGCTAAGTGTTCATCGAGGGGAATTAAGGAAACACTAGTTTTGAAAGCCCCGTTTTTACCATTTTTAAATATTTACACTTATTACCACACATATTTTTGTATTTTTCCTTTTTCTCATTTTTTTGTACTTTTCATTTCAAGCAATTAACTAACATGTTTGACTTTCATTATTTTTATAACTTTAGGGTCATAGAACAAGATGCATTTCAATCCTAAAATGCGGCAGAGTACATGTTGTTCAAATTTTTCATAGATGTGTGAGCTATCTGCAAAAGGATAAATTCATCGTCACTGACTTTCACTCGTCCCCACAAACCAAACTACAAACGAAATCCACCGTTAAACTATGAGCTAAGATACTAACACAACTCATCTTGTACCCCTAGTAAAGTTTTCACTCCCGACAATTACTTCATATTATGTTAGTGTGCTTATTTCGAATTTCAACCATGGATCAATCTTTTTAAGAAAATTTCAATATTTCTATTGCTTTACGTTCCACCTAAGAATTATGATTTTGAAGGCGAGATCATCCCATGTAGCGACTTTCTTCTCAGCACATCCCAGCCGAGACCGGCTTAGGTGACCAAGTTTTTGACACCCCACATAGAATAGTATCGGAACTCACGGACCTTTGGTTTCAAAAATACTTAGCTTCGGCGTGGTATGTTTCCCGTTAAATAAACAATTTCATTTATAAAAACCACAATCTTAAAAACGAATTATACTTAGTTCAAAAGCATATTTGAATTTAAGAAAAAGAGATTTTCCCTATATTTATTAAATCACATATATCACACTTATCATAATTATACTTTTAACAAAGGAAATCATCGACCTTTTAGAAGGCTGCAACATCGGTTGTGAGCCGGCAAGATGCAGCAAACTTTTATCAGCCCACAGTTTATAATTATTACACATTTTTTTTACATATTTATATTACCATGATATATAGAGAAAATTTCTTTTTTAGAAAATCGTAAGAATAAATTTGAACTAAGACTAAATAAATTAATGTTGTCGAATACATTAATAAAGCTTCAATATCAAAAATTGTTGATTTAAGTTTAATTTTTGAAAATAGCACGAATTGTTAGTCCGGTTTAGGAGCTTATGGGAGAAAAAACCACAAACTACACTTATGAGCTCTTAAGATTTCCAACTAATCCTTGTTTAGCATCTAACTCATAATTAACTCTATCATTTTTTGTTTTTCGCAAATTTAAAATCTTTAATAAGATTCGCGAATGCTTAGTCTAAAAGTTAAGGGACAAGCTAGAGCGCAACATGCTTGATCGAGTCAAAATTTATTCTTATTCTACCCAGCAGGAAAGTCAAAATTATGACAAAATACTTATTTTGTTTTTGAAAATTTTTAATTTTTTTTCATTTTTTGGTATTTTGGTGGTAAAAACGGGATTACGTGAAAACAACGGCTGCAGGTAAAATCAAATCGATAGATCCCCCCATACTAGAACTAAACATTATCCTCAATGTTTTAAGAAGGGTCTCTACGTAAATCTAAAGTTGTTTATTAAGTATGCTTAAAGATAAACGTTAGTCGATAAGATTTGGATATTGAATTCCCAATATGAAGTTGAGGATGTTGAAGCTCGAGTAAACGATGGATAAAACCACGAGCATGAGAGGCTTCAAAAATCCGAGACAATCCTGGACAATCATCACAAAAACACAAGCATACAAGAATGGAAGAGGCACACCTCCTCACAAAAACACAAGCAAGGTCATAATTGCAATGTTTCAAGGCCTAGTAGGCCTTGTGCTCGAGCTCGATGGGTAGATGACAAGCCTTTCCGTACACCAACTTGTAAGGAGTGCACCCGATGGGTGTCTTAAATGCGGTACGGAAGGCCCACAAGGCGTCATCCAACTTATCGGACCACGAAGCACGGTTTTCACCTACGGTCCTCTCAAGAATTCATTTCAAACCACGATTTGAAACCTCAACTTGCCCTCTTGTTTGTGGGTGATACGCGGTGGAGAGACGGTGAGTAACTCCGTATTTAAGCATGACCTTTGCAAATTGGTCATTGCAAAAATGGGTACCGCGATCACTAATGATAGCACGAGGGGTCCCAAATCGGGCGAAGAGAGATTTTAAGAATTTGCAAACAACTCGGGCGTCATTGGTAGGGAGCGCTTTTGCTTCAACCCATTTTGATAAATAATCGACGGCCACGAGTATATACTTGTTCCCTCGTGAAGACGGGAACGGTCCCATAAAATCGATGCCCCACACGTCAAAGATCTTACAAACTTGGATTGCATTTTGTGGCTTTTCATCCCTTTGTGAGATTTTTCCTTGACGTTAACAAGCGTCACATCGGGTGACCAAGTCATGGGCATCCCGGTAAATAGTCGGCCAATAAAATCCGACATCAAAGACTTTCTTAGCGGTGTAATTGGCACCATGATGTCCCCCGGTGGGTCCATTATGGCAAGCCATGAGGATATCATGGGCTTCTTGGCCAAAAACACACCGCCGAATCACTTGATCCGCACATACTTTAAACAAGTAGGGGTCGTCCCAAAAATAATGCTTAACGTCTTTGAAAAATTTCTTCTTTTGTTGGGACGACATCCCTTTCACAACAAAATTCCCCGCATGGTAATTTGCAAAGTCGGCAAACCATGGGGTACTATCATCACCACGAAAAGTCACCATACCAAGTGTCTCGAGAGGAAATGTTTCTGTAATTTCCTTTTTCTCGAGCTCACTTTGGTGGGGGTTCTCTAATCTAGACAAGTGGTCGGCCGCTAGATTCTCCGCTCCTTTTTTATCACGGATAATGACATCAAATTCTTGGAGTAGGAGAATCCAACGAAGCAATCTCGGTTTAGCATCTTGTTTAGCGAGAAGATACTTAAGAGCCGAGTGGTCCATATACACTATCATTTTCGACAAGACACGATATGGCCATAATTTCTCGAAAGCATACACTACGGCTAAAAGCTCTTTTTCTATAGTAGTATAATGAGCTTGAGCGTCAGTCATATTCTTGCTTGCATAGTGTATCGGTTGAAAATATTTGGTCTTACGTTGCCCCAAGACCGCACCTGCCGCGTAATCACTAGCATCACACATAATCTTAAACGGTAGGTCCCAATCGGGGGCAACTAAAATCGTTGCTTCGGTCAATTTCTTCTTAAGGGCATTAAATGCCTCTACACATTCCTTGGAAAATACAAATGGGGTTTCTTTCTCTAGAAGGTGGGTCATTGGTCAGGAGATTTTTGAGAAGTCTTGAATAAACCTACGGTAAAATCCGGCATGTCCTAAAAAACTTCTAACTCCTTTGACGGTTGTGGGATGAGGTAATTTTGCTATAACATCAACTTTGGCTCTATCGACCTCAATCCCGGACTTAGAAATTTTATGGCCGAGGACGATGCCCTCTTTGACCATAAAATGGCACTTCTCCCAATTTAGAACAAGATTGGTGTCTTCGCACCTTTTGAGCATTTTGTCCAAATGGGAGAGGCATGAAGAGAAAGAATCCCCGAAGACCGAGAAATCGTCCATGAAGACCTCCATTGTTTCCTCGATCATATCGTAGAAAATGGCCATCATGCACCTTTGGAACGTGTCCAGAGCATTACATAAGCCGAAGGACATACGTCGGTAGGCAAACGTCCCATAAGGGCAAGTGAAGGTGGTCTTCTCTTGGTCTTGCGGGTCTATAGGAATTTGAAAATATCCCGAGAAACCATCTAGAAAACAATAGTATTCGTTTCCCGCGAGTCTCTCAAGCATTTGGTCCATAAATGGTAATGGGAAATGATATTTACGAGTGGCGTCATTTAACTTTCGGTAGTCAATGCATATACGCCATCCCGTAACTAATCGGGTAGGTATCAACTCATTATCTTCATTTTCAATTACGGTCATACCACCCTTTTTAGGCACACAATGAACGAGGCTAACCCACGGGCTATTGAAGATAGGGTAAATCAATCCGGCATCAAGGAGTTTGATAACTTCCTTTTTGATAACCTCATGATCTTTTAGGTTAACCCGTCTTTGATGTTGAATTGCCGGTTTAGAGTGATCCTCTATTAATATTTTGTGAGTACAAAATTGAGGGTCGATGCCCTTTATATCAGAGATTTTCCAAGCGATGGTATGCTTGTGTGACTTTAACCTTAAGAAGAGTGGTCTTGTCCTCATCTTTTAAGTCTTTAGCGATTATGATGGGTAATTTATCCGTACCCTACAAAAACGCGTACTCAAGATGTGGTGGCAAGTCTTTGAGCTCAAGCTCGGGGAGTTCATCACTAGAAGGTTTAACGGTCTTAAGTTCCTCAAATTTTTGTTCTTCCGGAGGGAGGGTGGAAGATGGGTCAGAATTAAGCAATCTTTCAAGGGTGAGAAGGTCTTCTTTTGGATCGAAGTTGGCATCATCAATTCTTGGTGGAATTGATTTGCTAGTAAGACAAGCTTCGATCTCTTCCAAAATGAAGTCACCTCCCTCAAAAGGAGTAAGAGAGGGGGGAGAAGTAGAAAGGATTGGTTCCAAAGTTGGGGTGGGATTGCCATTCTTGGAAATGTTTGAAAATCCAAGTACTTCTTGAGAAAACTCCTCACAAGCTACATCGATAACATCGACTCGGTTAACCGATTAAATAGTATTGTAGGAGAATGTCTTAGTATCACCAACTTTGAATGTTATGGATTGGTCATCATGTCAAAGGGTCATTTGTTCACCGTGAACATTAATCAAAGCTCGTTCCGTCCTCAAGAAAGGTCTCCCGAGAATCAAAGGAACCTGAGGATCGGCAATATAATCAACGACTAAAAAGTCGGCCGGAAAGAAAAATGTTCCAACTTTCACGAAAACATCCTCGACAATACTGGTTGGAGTAGAAATCGTTCGGTCAGCAAGTTCAAGTATCATTCGGGTCTTGGTCAAATCTGGGAGATTTAGCTTTTCCCATACGGAAAGAGGCATTAGGTTGATGCTTGCACCGAGATCGGCTAAAGCTAAGCATTCATCTATCTCCGGAAAATCACTTGGTATAAGAAATCTACCGGGGTCTCCAAGTTTTTTGGGAACTTTTTAAGGATAACCGCCAAGCAATTTTCATTCACTGGCGTCTTGATTAAGTCAAGAACCTTATCTTTGTTATTAAGGAGCT
Source organism: Tanacetum coccineum (assembly GCA_026074375.1). Taxonomy (NCBI): domain Eukaryota; kingdom Viridiplantae; phylum Streptophyta; class Magnoliopsida; order Asterales; family Asteraceae; genus Tanacetum; species Tanacetum coccineum. The sequence continues at coordinate 41,629 of BQNB010017950.1, forward strand.
TCCTAAACATTGGTGCAAATTTTGGCATGTGTAGGAGAGAATCCGCGAAGCTTAGCTCGAAGTGGAGATTCTGAAAAATCTCCATAAATTTCAAAGCTAAAAGATTGTCTTTTTCACGAAGCTTCTCCTTGTTAATCCTTGAAGGATAAGGTATGGTCGGTTTAGCCTTTGGAGCAACAACGGGCTCATCAATTTGAGTTTGAGTTTGGGCAACCAGAGGTTGGATGTTTTCGGTGCTCGTGTTCCACAACCTTAGGAAGAGAAGAAGGTGGAGGTGGAACTTGAGGCCCATCATAAGAAACACCACTTCGGGTAGTGATTGCTTTCAAGTCACTTCTCGGGTTAGCAACGGTGTTGCTAGGAAGAGAACCCGAGCCCGAAGTAGAGGCGGTATTGGTATTCATGAATTTGGTAAGCATGTCTGTTAAATTGGTCATTTGGTTTTGCATGTTTTGGTTTTGGTTTTGCATATTTTTCATAACCGCATCATTAGCTTTGATGTAGTTTTGAAAGTCATCCTTTGACACACCTTGTGTTTGAGGAGCCGGAGCTTGGTAAGCCGGAGCTTGGTAAGCCGGGGGTTGATAAATTGGACTTTGGTTGTAATTATTTCCCCAGTTTTGATTGTAACGGTTTTGATTATTTCTTTGATTGTTTTGATTGTTTTGATTGTTTTGAACGAGAGGAAAACTGGGAGGTCGAATTTGATTTGCAATCATCGGGGGACGGTAACCGGTATTTCCTTAGTTGTAGTTAACCGCGGCGGCTTATGAAACATATTCTTGAATATTGTCATGATAAATGTTGCCATCGGTGGCGGGACAATTACGGTAAGAATGAGCACCACAACAAGTTACACAACTTCTCTCGACCGCTTTTACGATTGCGGGAGCTTAGGATTGGTTTTTCTTATCGAGAAGCAAGGCTTTCACTATCTCTTTAAGTTCGGCAACATCGGGTGAAACACCGGGGGTAGAAGAGTCCGTACTCACTTTGGCAACAATCGCTTTGATTCGTGAATAATGAACCTTGGATTTGCTCTCGATGATGGCTAAGCAATCTCGAGGCATTTTGTCCAAAAAATTACCACCTGCGGCGGAATTCAACGAATCTTGATCATTAGAGTTCAAAGCATTGTAGAAAGTATCGAGTTGATGTATTCGGATCCTGATGTGGGCATGCTCGAAGGGAGTTTCCTGAATCGGGGCCACATGCCTCACTAAAAGATTCATTCAAAACGGTTGTTGGAAATTTGTGATGTCATTTTGAAGGTTGTTGTTTTGAGGGATGGAAACAATTGGTTGATAATACTTTGAAACAAGACATTCCAGTAAAGAATCAATGAGGGGGTTCTTTTTTGAGCCAAATTCGGGCCCGCCCCTCGTCTGGAAATGAAATCATCTAATACTTAATCGACGTATTCGGAATGTTTGGGAACTTCAACATAAAAGTGATCTTGTTGAAATATCAAATGTGAGCATGATGATCTTCTTTATCATGTCTGAAAAATTGTTTATTTTGCACAAGAGTGAGCAAACCATGTTTAAGCTCAAAGTTGTCCGCGGTGATCGCAGGAACAACGATTGCATCCTCGTAACCCTCGGTGGGTGCTTGGAGCAATTACGCCATAGTATGTTGATCGGCCATCGTAACTACGGGAGTCTCAACAAGAGAAAATGGTTCGACTCATTGTATAGAACGTCTACGATTACGACATTTCAGAATCATAGAAGTAGGATTCGTAGAAGGTTCACCAACGAATTTTGACGAAGAGCGAGTTTGCATACACTAAGAACAAAATAAAAGAAAATAAGAAAAAGGAAAATATTTTTGTTAACCGATAATCAAACGAGTGTATGGTAGCTCTCTAGAAAACGCACAAAGAAGCGGAGGAGCGAGTAAGCGCGAAGCTATTAAAAACCTTCTCCTTTCGGGTCGAAGTTCGTAGGATCGACCCTCCTTATACCTCTCTTGTAGTTTGTAATCTAAAGGTGAGTCAAATTCACAAGTGACACAACGGTCGTTTTTGTTGGTTTTAATTTTTTTTGGTATTTTGGATTACTTGGTAATAGAAAAAAATATATTCACAAATGAGAGCGATAACTTCACGGGGAAGGGTCTTCAAACACTAATCTTCAAACATACACAATAATCGTTTCACAACCTCTCCGGTAACGGCGCCAAAAATTGATTTGAAGATTTCTTACTATATATATATAATATAAATATAAATATATAATATGTAGTCCTAAAATATCAATAATGGTAATAGAAGTAGTATTCTAAGAGGCTTTTTAAAAGGAAATTTACTTTTACCCAAAGTAAAAGTTCCCAATAACCTTCTAGGGTATTATTATTTTTTTTTTTCTTTTTTTTTTTTTTTTTTTATTTGTTTCCCGATGTCGGATGGGGTTGTGAAGTTGATGTGAATGGAAAATCATGCAATATGTTTTCATTGCATCGCGTGATTGAATGATCAAGTATTTGATTTGGTTTCCTAATTTCTACAAATATATTAACAAAACAAAATAAGGGAAAAATAAAAACGAAAGCAATTAAGGCTAAAACACGAAAAACGTTAACGGGCTCCTAAACCCGTTCTTTAAAAACCTAAATTCTAAAATTTTAACCCTACACATGAAAATTTAATTTTTATAAATCCTAAATGATAAAAGAAAATTTAAAAAAAGAATTATATTTTTTTGACTTTTATATTATTTATTATGAATTAAAAACGGATTTAATCTAAAAAATTAATAAAAAATACTAAACTAATTTGAAAATTCTGAAAAATTTGTAAAAAGTACTTTGCACTATGCTAAACCTAAGAAAAATAAAACGGGATCAACAGCTTATTGAAATAAGCTATTAATAAGCTAAAATGGGCTGTTAAGCTTAATGGCTAAAAAAGGTGTTATATAATTAATCTTGCAATCAATAACTAGAAAAGACCCCAAGGGCATGTTGTAGTGGAGGTGTGTGTTAAAACGTGGTTGAGTTGGGTAGAGGTCAGGGGTTCGAGCCTTTCTCACCCTTGACTTCCCCAATTCCCATGTTTTTATTTTTGAATAAGCTATAAAAACCTGAAATAAGCAACTTTTATGAAATGACTTTTTATAAAAACCTAAAATAAGCTAAAAATAAGCTAAATTAAGTTAACAGTTTTGGCTTTTTACACTAAGACTTAAAGAGCTAAACTGTTTGGCTTTTTAGACTTAATAAGCAAACATGAAAACTAATTAGCTCAAAACAGATTATAAGCTACACCTAATAAGCACTAGGGAACAAAAATAAGCAAATAAAATGAGTTAATACTAAGCTTGAATGACAGAATACTAAAAGGCTTTATAACTTAAATTTTTTCAAATAAAAAATGCTAATAGAGCTTAAAATAAGTTGTACCTAGTAAAATAAGTAACATTGTTAAAACTACCTAATAAGCTCAAATATACTCAGAATAAGCAATCTTAGAAGGCCATAAGCACAGAACATCAAATGAGCTTATTTCTCAAAACTAGTAACCAAACAGCCCAAAAGGCACTTTTCTAGCTTAATTTTAAGCTAGTAAATGGATCCTTATGGCTTAGAGACTTATAGCACTGTAAAGCTTATACAATAAGCTATCTAAATCATCACTCAGAAAACATTTTGAAAATCATATAATAAGCTGTTTAAAAGGCTTATGAAAAAGCTGTTTACACTAAAATCCTATCTTTTTGGTTTTTTTTCAAATTGTTGAGGTACTAAAATACAGCCTACTTTAAAGCTAAATCAAATTAAGCTCTAAACTAATATTTAAGCCACCTACTAAAAATTTAATTTTACCCTAAAATCTAGTTGTGCACCAATTTTTAAATGGCTTGAAACTAAAGATTACCTACTCAAATTATGAATTGAAAAAGAGTATTTTAAAGGATAATGAACAAAGAACTTTGACAGAATTTTGGCAAAACCACAATGCAAAATGCCACTTAACCAAATCTTGTTACTACTGCATTTTGACAACTTAAACAACACGAAAACAACACTTAAAATTTAATTTCAAAGTCCTAATCAAATAAGCTATACTAAATTGTTTTAACTCCATAGATTTAACAACTTATAGACAAAACCTCCAAACTCACTTTTAAACTTTAACACTTTAAAAAAATATATTAATGTAACTAAAAAGGGCTTGTTAAAGTTAGCTTAGTGACCCAAACAGTTTTACAACTCATTTTGACCCACTTTACCTCTTAACCCAAACACCCCTTTAAGTTTTCAAAACCAATTTTAAAGCTAATTTAGACTAATATAAGCTAAGATTTTTAGAAACAAATGATGAACAATGGATAGTAAGCACAAATAAGCAACAATAACACATAGTTAAGCACTTAAAATAAGCCAACAAAGATAAGCAGTTTTAACTAAAATATAACAGTTATGACTAAAACTTAAACAAATAGGATTTAAACATTAAGCATGCATGATTAAGCAATAACCAACAATAATAAGCAATAAATAAGCGAAGATAAGCAGTAATAAGCAAAGGAATAGTAAATAAGCTATAAAATGAAAAAAAGAAGAGTTACAAAGCCCTTGCTTAAAACAGGGAAATAAGCTTACAATAAGCTGATCTACAAGCTCTATCTTGTCTGTGAAAACCTAAGGATCGTTAGATCGTTTAAGCTTAGGTTGTTTAGACCTTTATCTAGGATAATATCAATGTTCATAAGTTATAAAAACAAAGCCGAATAAGAACAAAGATATTCAACAAGGTGTTCTTCATTAATAACCAAACGTTCTACATAGCCCCAATTCTAGATGATCAATTCTAGAACGGTTACTATAACTAGTAACAGGAATCATAGATTCTTGAGTCTAAAACAAACAAACCCTAGGCGTCCATTAGAGGACTTAATGCCTAGACACACACACACACCTTTACTGTGTTTACACTTCTCTCTTTACTTAACCTACACACCTAATACATTTATATAGAGGGATATTAAGGCTTTAAAGGAAGCTAATCAATAGATAAGAAAAACTATTTAAATTACATTAAAACCACATTAATAAGTTTCTAATTATCTGTAGAATATTTGACCAAAATCTTATATTCTCCACAGCTTGACCCTCTTTTTAATAATGAGACTTTGACACTTTGTTTTCATTTTTTATTCATTTTGTTCATCAAATCAGAATCCCAACCAATCTTCCTTATTTGATGATGACAAAACAAACAAAGTCGTTATGAACTTAATCATAAAGCCAAAGCTTCCCTGAAGTTGAGATGTTAATCTCACCCTGAATGAAACAAAAACTTCATAAGCTTCCCCTTTTGTATCATGTCACCTCATATAATAAGCTGCCAAATCATAAAAACCTGTAATCTTTCTTCACCTTATGTCAATCATATATTGGGGGTTTCTGTGGGATATGCACTTGGATCATAAAACAGCTACCAAACATATACACTACTACTAATCCTACTCTTCAATACTCAAAATACCGCCATGAAGCATATCCACAAAATGACTTTGAGCAGTAGAAACACAAACTAGAAGTAGTAATAAATAACTAGCAGTAGTAACGAAACACTTCCCCTCAAGTGGTGCATGTAGATGGTTAAACATTTAATCAATAAGCTTCCCCTGAAACCAATATGTTATAAACCATTTCGTGAATCTTAATTACATTAAGGCTCTATGTAATTTTTTTTTTGGGATTTTTACTGATGAAGAAAACTAAGTATAACGAACTTGATGTTGAAGTAGAACAACCCAAACTTGTGTCTTATATCTTGCACTATCCACATGACTTCAAATGTATACCCAAAACCAATGTATAGGGAGATCGCAATCTCTTGACAATTTATCCTCATCTTCTATGAGACACATAACCAAATTGATAGCAAATGTGAGCATTGAGCATTATAGGAAAAATCGTACACCTTTGCTAGATTTGTCAAGTCTTTGTCACATCGTTTCTAAGCACGGATAAGTTACCTCCAAATGTTGTAAGCCATTTGAGATATGATAAGAACACAAACCCAAATAAAATTCCCTTCACCGTCTAAATACAGTGATATAAACAATCTTCTTCGTAACCACATCTTTAATAAATCCAAAAATATGAGCCTTTAAAACATTTAAGAACATTTAAATCAACCAAAAACTTTCTTCCTGTGTGTGTTATCGATAACCATAATTCCCTTTGTCACCCGATATCGAACCAAACTAGCAGTATAAACTTCTTTCTCGGATGACACTAGCAGTTTAAAAATCTTCTCGAACAAAGAAAGCAGTATTAACATACTTGAATAGCTTTAAAACCCTCGAACAATATTAACCACAAGGCTAGCAGTACTAACATCATATTAATAACATTAATCAAAACCATTGTTTGTTGTCAGCAATGCTTTATCTGTTACAAAACTGTCGCTAATCTGGTTCTCCTTCCTCCCATTCTGTTAGTGACACATAATCTGTTGCTAAACTGTTGCAAATCTATCACTATTCTTGGCAGTATTAACTATAAACGGGCAGTACTAAGTTTCTATTGACAGTACAAATAATATAACTTGTATCATTGACGTGACAGAACAAAAGTAATCTTGTTACCACTGCTGTGATAACTCGCACATCATCAGATACACATAAAGTATCCAAAGCCAAACACCATGCTCTAAGAACCAACACGAACCATCACTTGTTGTGATAACTTCCATATATGTTCATTCAAATTCACCATCACTGTTAACTTTTTCATACGCAATACCTATTGTTTCTTCCTTACATCTTTTTGAATCCTGTTTTAGCGAGGCTCTGTATACAATATACTTAATGTAGCAGATGATGGCTAACAGAAAACAAACTATCTTGCTGAATTTGAATAGTGTACCCAAATAACCATGCCTTCTGCTTGAGCCAAATTAAACCTTTACTGAAAAATATAAAATATACATGAACAAAAACCTTGAATAATCCTAGATCAAGAGCCACAAGGCTTTGATACCAATTGTGAAAACCTAAGGATCGTTAGATCGTTTAAGCTCAGGTTGTTTAGACCTTTATCTAGGATAATATCAATGTTCATAAGTTATAAAAACAAAGCGGAATAAGAACAAAGATATTCAACAAGGTGTTCTTCATTAATAACCAAACGTTCTACATAGCCCCAATTCTAGATAATCAATTCTAGAACGATTACTCTAACTAGTAACAGGAATCATAGATTCTTTAGGCTAAAACAAACAAATCCTAGGCGTCCATTAGAGGACTTGACGCCTAGACACACACACACACACATACCTTTACTGTGTTTACATCTTTCTCTCTATCTTCAAACCTACACACCTAATACCCTTTATATAGAGGGATATTAAGGCTTACAAAGGAAGCTAATCAATAGATAAGGAAACTATTTAAATTACATTAATACCACCTTTATTGTTCCTAATTATCCTGTAGAATATTTGGACATATCTCATATTTTTCCACCAGCTTGTAAGATTATATAATGTCGACTTTGTTCCTTTTGTTTCATTCTTTTATTCAATTTTGTCTCATCATATCTATAATACTCAACCATTGTCAATACAAGCTATTGCTTGTCAAAGACAAGTTAGTAAAAACCCATAAAGCCAGCCAGTTGGACTTATCATCATTTTTAGCTTTTTTTTGATGTGAATTTTGGTAAAAGATTAAAAACTATAGTTATCGACAAACTTTATAGTGCTTAAGTTGAGTTAAAAAGAGCTTACTGTGAGCATATAAACGTTTTCAAACACAAAGTACATTACTTAAATCAGATTTAACATATAAAACTAGATTTCAGTAAACTGAATAAATCAGTACAAGCTTTAAATAAAAGATACAATATAAAAAAAAAAAAATGCTAAAAACATTAAATATAAGCTGCTAAACTAGATAAAAACTACATGCCTTTGAAGGCTTACAAAGGGTCCTATATATAGATAAAATTTAAAGCCTTAGGTTCTTGGACTTGTGTTTCTTCACTAAGATAATGGAGAGGTGTGTTAGTTGTGTGAGTGAGTCAAGAATCAATCTCAGCCTTTAATCTTAAGTGTTCTCCAAGTTCTTTGATCTCAACCTTTGATTTCTTGTCTTCTATCATAGACGAATGAGGTTGTTTAGGATTGCCAACATAGATTTGTTGTTTTATGGAGTAGGGTTAAGGTGGGAGAGGGATGTTTTTGTCTGGGGTTGTAGGGTAACACGTTTTGGGGAAGATAAACAGTGTTAATGGGTTTTGGCGGGTAATGGGTGTGTTTGTTTTGGTTTAACAGGCGTTTGCCCTGTCTTTGTTAAGCATTTGCACCATTAGTCCTTTTGGACTAACAATGTTAGTCCTTGAGGACTAACGATGTAAGGGTGAAAGGGATGTAATGGTTAAGTGTTAATGGGCCATTAGGTTGGGCCGGTTTTAATGGTTTTGGACATAGGGCTTTTAAAACTTAAAAGTGTTATAGATAAAGGCTTAATGTGCTGACCCGGCCCATTGAATGGGTACGGATTGGCCCATTTAAGATTTCTTCGTTTTTGGCTTCGTCTTTGACTTTGACTTTGACTGGTTGACTTGACTTTTCACGCTCTTTTCATTCCCGTGCTCGGTTTTGTTCATTTTGACTTGATTTTTGTCTTTTAGTGAATATTCGATACCTGCATAGTATATAAAGCAAAACAAGCATATATTCGGCATCTTATGTCTGTTTTTGGTCATTTAGGCTCGTTTTTATAGGTAAAAGGTATGTGTAATTAAGCACATACCAGGAACTAATTCTCTTATTTTGAGTGCAGGGTAATCCACAATATACTTTATAGGATCAAGGGATTTTTGACAGTGGATGCTCTAGGCATATGACTGGAAACATGTCCTTTCTTACAGATTATCAAGAGATTAATGGTGGATTTGTTGCATTTGGAGGAAGTCCTAAAGGAGGTAAAATTACTAGAAAAGATAAAATTAAGATTGGGAAATTAGACTTTGAAGATGTATACTTTGTAAAGGAACTTAAGTTTAACCTATTCTCTGTCTCACAAATGTATGACAAGAAAACAATGTTCTTTTCTTTGAGACTGAATGTCTTGTTCTATCTCCTGACTTTAAGCTACTTGATGAAAGTCAAGTCTTGCTTAAAGTTCCCAGACAGAACAACATGTACAGTTTTGATCTAAAGAATGTTGTTCCTTCAGGAGGTTTGATTTGTTTATTTACAAAGGCTACAATAGATGAGTCTAATTTATGGCATAGAAGTCTTAGTCATATAAAATTTAAAACTATAAACAAACTTGTGAGGGGAAACCTTGTGAGAGGTTTGACTTCAAAGCTTTTTGAAAATGACCAAACATGTGTTGCTTGTCAAAATGGAAAGCATCACAAAGCCTCCTGTAAGACCAAGACTATGAGCTCTATTTGCAAACCTTTACAGTTATTACACATAGATTTATTTGGCCTAGTTTCTATGAAGAGTATAAATAAAAAGTCTTACTGCCTAGTTGTCACTGATGACTTTAGTAGATTCAGTTGGGTTTTCTTTTTGGCCACTAAGGATGAGACTCCTGAGATCCTTAAGAACTTCATAACTGGCATAGAAAAAAAAACATACCATAAGGTTAAAACAATCAGATGTGATAATGGAACTGAATTCAAGAATAGAATTATGAATGAGTTCTGTGAAATGAAGGGTATTAGGAGGGAATTTAGTGTTGCTAGGACTCCTCAGCAAAATGGTGTTTCTGAGAGGAAAAATAGGACACTAATAGAGGCAGCTAGGACTATGCTAGCAGATTCCAAATTGCCAACTACCTTTTGGGCTGAAGCAGTTAATACTGCTTGCTATATCCAAAATAGGGTGTTAGTTATCAAACCTCACAACAAGACCCCTTATGAACTTTTTCTTGGTAGAAAATATGCCTTAAGCTTCATGAGACCATTTGGGTGTCCTGTTACAATCCTAAATACCTTAGATCACCTAGGTAAGTTTGATGGAAAATCTGATGATGGATTCTTTGTAGGATACTCTATCAATAGTAAAGCATTTAGAGTATTTAACACTAGAACCAAATTTATAGAGGAGAACCTGCACATAAATTTTCTTGAAAACAAACTAAATGTTGCAGGAACTGGACCTAACTAGATGTTTGATATTGATACTCTAACCATGTCTATGAATTATCAACCAGTTTTTACAGGGAATCAAACTAATGGTAATGCAGGTACCAAAGAAAATATTGATGAAGAACAAGGAGGAATGAAGATAGTTCCTGGTCCACAATATGTACTCCTACCATTTTTGACTTCTGATTCTTAAAGTCCAAAGGGCTCAGAAGATGAAGTTGCTAATGATGCTAGAAAGAAGAATGGAGTTCTAGATCCAGAAAAAGAAGATGACAAAAGTGGTCAAGGGGAGACTACTAACACTAACAGTACTAATAGACTTAATATTGTTAGTTCATCAATTAACAATGTTAGTTCTTCTTTTACTACTATGGATCCAGGAAGAGAAAGAGACCAAACGAATGAGTTTGAAAGTATGTTTGGACAAGACAAAGATGCTAATGGAAATAGTATCTACAGGATGTTCACTCCTGTTAATGCTGCTAGATCCTCTTGTAACAATCTTGGTGGATCAATCCCTGTTAATGCTGCTACTCTTCCAAATGCTGATCTTCCTACTGATCCTCTCATGCCTGATTTAGAGGATACTGGTATCTTTAGTGGTGCATATGATGATGAAGATGTGGGTGCAGAGGCTGACCTCAACAGCCTATAAACAACCATGAATGTTAGTCCTATTTCTACAACTAGAATTCACAAGGATCATCCTAAAAACCAGATCATTGGAGACATAAATTCAGCTACTCAAACAAAAAGGATGACCAAGATTTTTGAAGAACATGCTATGGTCAGTTACATCAAAAAGCAGAGGAGAACAAATCACAAAGATTATCAAAACTGCTTATTTGCCTGTTTTCTCTCACAAATAGAACCCAAGAAGGTGACACAAGCTTTGACAGATCCAAGCTAGATAGAGGCAATGCAAGATGAGTTGCTACAGTTTAGATTGCAGAAGGTTTAGAGATTGGTTGATTTACCCAAAGGCAAGCATGCCATTGGAACAAAATAGGTCTATAGAAACAAGAAAGATGAGAGAGGAATTGTAGTTAGAAACAAGGCAAGACTGGTGGCACAAGGTTACACCCAAGAAGAAGGAATTGATTATGATGAGGTTTTTGCTCCTGTTGCTAGGATAGAAGCAATCAGGTTATTTTTGGCCTATGCATCATTTATGGGGTTTATTGTGTACCAGATGGATGTGAAGAGTGCCTTTTTATATGGTACTATTGAAGAGGAGGTGTATGTGTGCCAACCTCCTGGTTTTGAAGATCCACAGTTCCCTGACAAAGTTTATAAGGTAGAAAAAGCTTTATATGGTCTACATCAAGCTCCTAGAGCCTGGTATGAGACCTTGTCTACCTACTTATTAGAAAATAGATTTAGAAGAGGCACTATAGATAAGACTTTATTCATCAAGAAGGACAAAGGTGATATCCTGTTAGTGCAAGTGTATGTTGATGACATCATCTTTGGGTCTACTAAGAAGTCTTTATGTACAGAGTTTGAAGGTTTGATGCACAAGAAGTTCCAGATGAGTTCTATGAGGAAACTCACTTTCTTCGTATGGTTGCAAGTCATGTAGAGAGATGATGGTATCTTCATTAGCCAAGACAAGTATATGGCTGATATATTGAAGAAATTTGATTTCTCTTCAGTGAAGATAGCAAGCACTCTAATAGAGACTAACAAGGCATTGCTCAAGGATAAAGAAGCTGAGGATGTGGATGTTCACTTATACAGATCAATGATTGGATCATTGATGTACTTAATAGCTTCTAGGCCTGACATAATGTTTGTTGTTTGTGCTTGTGCTAGGTTCCAAGTTACACCTAAAGTCTTACATCTTCATGCTGTGAAAAGGATCTTTAGATACTTGAAAGGACAGCCTAAATTAGGCCTTTGGTATCCTAGAGATTCAACATTTGACTTGGAAGCTTTTTGTGGTATATCCTATATCATAACACGAGGTCGATTCTTGGATTTGGCTAGTTTCTAGAGAGAGAAACACTTGAGAGAGTTTTGTAGTGAGAGAAAATATGTTTCTATGAAAAGGAAATAATGACTAGCTTACCTCTTCCAAAGTTGGAAGAGGCTTATATAGTACTTACAATATACCGGGTATTCGAACCCGACTTAAAACCAAAAAACGTACTATTAACCCAAGATTACATTGATTTGAAAAGCCCCAATTTGTTATGTGAAGAATCCAAAGTTTCATGCTAAAACCAAGCACATTAAAATAAGGCACCATTTCATTAGAGATTCTTATGAGAAGAGGCTCATTTAAGTAATTAAGGTACATTTAGATCACAATGTTGCAGATCTTCTTACAAAGGCATTTGATATTAGCAAGTTTAACTTTCTAATTGCTAGCATTGGATTACTTAATCTCTAAGATGTGTTTGTTAGACTAATGATTAATATGACATTAATTTGGAAATAAAACTGGTAGTTGCAGGTTTTAGTACTGCTAGGCAAAAGTTAATTCTGCTAAGTATAATTAGTATTGCTAGTTATACTTAAGACTACTAGTTCAAACTGTTAGTCAAAATTAATACTGTTAAACAAGAAAATACTTTAGATTGTGTATTCTTGGTTCTGGACTAACATTTGCAGGCTAAGCATATTAAGTATATGGTATTGAATTGAGGGGAGGCTAATGATGTCAATATGTAGTCAAGAATAGATGGAAGGACATGTAACATCAAACAAACTCTATATTTCCCCCCCCCCCCCCCCCCCCCCCCCCCCCCCCCCCCCTTTTCTGTGTGAGTTCAAACACATTAACGGCAAATCAAAAGATGTCAGGACACAAAGATACCTCAGTCTAGTGGTCCCCCTGAAAAGGTTGGTGATGAGGCTGTCCATAAAGAGTTGGGTGACAGAATGGAAAGGGCCGCCACTACTGCTTCTAGCTTAGAAGCAGAGCAGGACAGTGGTAACATCAATATGACCCAATCCATGACAACACTTAATAAGCCAAGTCCTTAAGGAACTGGTTCAGGTAGTGGTCCTAGGTGCCAAGATACCACATTAGGGGGGTGTAGATGCTCAAACTAGGTTTGAGACTACATCTAAATAGTCCAATGATCCACCTCTCTCAAGAGTTAACACACTTGGAAGTGGAGAGGACAGTATGAAACTAATAGAATTGATGGAACATTGTACAAAACTATTTGCATTGGTAAGAAAAAGAAAAGAGATATATAGTGAGCTAAAAAACAGAAAGAGAGAATTGTGTGATAATGTCAGAAAGAGTGAATTGGTGAGATAAAGAAATGAGAGATTTAGTGAGCTGAAAAACAGAAAGATAGATTGTGAGAATCAAAATTTATGATGGCAATACTTGTTGGAACAGAATTGGAGTTGATACTGCTAGGCATAAACTTAACACTGTCAGTATTAAGTTAGAACTGCCGGGTATATCTTAATACTATTGGGTAAAGTTAATACGGCTGGACTTAAAGTTAGTACTGTTAGGCTAAAATTAGTACTGGTGGGTGACCGTTAGTACTATTTGAGGCATAACAGAATTTCCTTGATTAAATATAGCCGTTGTGAAATTTCTGCCAACAACTTCGTCTATAGGTTTGACTAATTTGGAGAATTCATGATCTTTCTATAAAATCATAAGCTTTCTTCCAGATAAGAACAAATTTCATTTAGTCGGTCGAATCAAAACCCTAAGTGCTCTCTATATAATCTCAATTAACTTTTCCAATCTCACATACTCTCATATAAAAGCATATCCCAGCACCCTAATCTAACTTCTCTTCATCAAATGGGAAATTAGTTTTCTGCTGACAAGCACTCTTGGTTGCTACTGTTAGAAGTCAAGGAAGTGTAGGATTTCATCATGATTAATTGATTTTCACACTGTATGTCACATTATGGTTTGCCTCACATGAAAAGTACATCTATATATGTACTATCTCATTGTAACAGTTTTGGCAAAAATGCTTTCTGCTAGCCACAATTGAGAATTGAGGACGTGGAATATTCACTGCTACAATAGATGGGAAAGTCAAGGTTGTTTCTGAGGCATCTATTAGAAGACATCTCAAGTTAGAAGATTCTGATGGTATTAGTACTTTGCCTACTTCAGAAATTTTTGAGCAACTTGCTCTAATGGTGTATGTGTCCAATTCTGATAACTTAACTTTTCAAAAAGGATACTTTTCCCCTCAGTGGAAATTTTTGATTCATACCATCCTTCACTACTTAAGTTCTAAGAAAACTGCTTGGGAATAATTTTGTAGCAATATAGCAACTTTTATCATTTGCTTGGCCACAAACAGAACCTTTAATTTTTCTAAATTGATTTTTGAAGCCATGGTAAAAAAAACTTGGATAGTAAGACAAATTTTTTGATGTATTCAAGATTTATACAAATCTTTTTGAACAAGTACAAGAGATTACTTCTACCTCATAAAAGATGTTATATTGCTCCTACCCTTACACAAAAACTATTTAGCAATATGAAAAGAGCTTCCAAGGGATATACTGGGGTGGACACTCTATTGTTTCAAACAATACTTGTTCAAGGTTAGATTTTACAGGGTGAAGGATCAACAATCCCAGTTAAGTCCCATCATACACCCATCAGTACTCCATCCACATCCCAACCACCAACTTCACCACCATCTATACAAATAACCTATGTTGCCGAAGAGGCTGCTACCATGCCCCATGATTTACCTTTCTCAAGAGTTTACTCACTTAGAAGTGATGAGGGCAGTATGACACTTAATGAATTGACGATTCTTTATACCACATTATCCAAGAAAGTGGAGACTTTGGAATCCGACTTAAAGCCAAACAGACATATGGTGCTGCTTAAACTAAGCTCATCATGAAAGTGAAGAAGTTAGAGCACAAAGTAAAGTCAAGCAAAGCTAGAAGAAGGATCAGACTTGTGATTTTTGATGATGAAGATGTTGGAAACAAGAAAAGTATCGGTTACTTCCAAGTTGTAATAGTCTTGGCCCGTAGTGTGTTATATGATTAGACTAGTAAGCTACTCTGGCCCAAGGCCCATGGAAAGCCCGTTAAGGGGCCTGGCCGGTCCAAGTATTAGGTGTATATTCCCTTCCATGCCTTGGAGTGGGTGGTGGTGTTTCATTTTCTTACTTTCACACATATATTCATATTATTTATTCTCTACTCTTGAAACCTTCAAACCACTTCTATCTCTTGTTCTTGCATTTAATTCATTAAAGATTACTTAGTCATTCTACAATTGGTATCAAGTGCCATGGGTGGTGTGTTTAGTTTTTGTGTTTGTCTTTTATTTATGTTCAAATCATTTACAAAGAGCTAAAATCTTGATTCACAATTTTTCGACTTAAAAACCTTATAGTTGTTTATTAAATTTTCTTGTCCTTATAGGGTTAGTAACACTAGTATTGGTACAAGCTTTTTTGGCAAAAAAACAATCAAAAATGTGTCTTTTAGTTTTGAAAATTTGGGTTTCGTCTCAGTTACAACCGAACTAGTCTTGTCTGTTGGAACCGAACTAGAAGAATCGACGAGTTAACCAATCAGTTAAACGTACTGTGAAAACCGAACGAGTTGGTTTTAGTTGGAACCGAACGAGTCGATCTCAGTTGGAACCGAACGAGTTTTCTTAAGTTGGAACCGAACTAGTTTCTTCAGTTAGAACCGAACTAGTTGATTAAGTAGGAACCGAACGAGTTGATTTTAGTTGGAGCTGAACTAGTCATTCAGTTGGAACCGAACTAGTCAATTTCAATTGGAGCCGAACTAGTCATTCCTTTGAGAACCGAACTAGTTAGTTTTTTGTTAGAACCGAACTAGTTAGAACTGAACTAGTTGAAACCGAACCAGTTGGAACCGAACCAGTTGGAACCGAACTAGTAACTTTCTAATTAAAACCTATCAACTCAAATTTTCTAAAATATACGGTTCTTTCTTTGACTTGTAAAATCCCGTTAAACATTAACTTGTTTTCCCGGTTTTGTCGAGAATTGTAAAATCCCGTGTAGTTTCAAGAATTATTTCAAGACTTAACAACCACACATTCAAACACAATTTCTTTCTACCACCGATTGATCAATTAGTAATCTTTTTGATTCTTTATCAATGGGACGACTTCTGCTGATTAAATCACTTATCTCGGGTGGTACAATAAAACCACGATGCTTGAAAAACATTTGTATGATTCATGGAAAAGCAGAATGGAACTTTATATGATGAATAGACCTCATGGTAGAATGATCCTTGCTTCCATTGAGAAAGGTCCACTCGTCTGCCATCAATCACAGTGGATGGTGTAACAAGACTTAAGAAATATACTGAGCACCCCTGCAGAAGCCATTCAAGCTCTCATTGTGACCATCAAAAGCAATTAATATCATTTCTCCAGGCCTTCCAACAGAATTTTATGCTCTTGTGTGTCAACACATGTGTAGCCAAGGATCTTTGGGAGAAGATTAAACTGCTCATAAGGAACGTCGTTAACAAAGCAAGAACGAGAGTGTAAGTTGTACGATGAATTGATTATGTTCACTTTACAAGTAAGGGAGAGTCTACAAGATGCCACTGGAAGCAATTTTAGAGTTTAATACCAAGTTTCTGAACACTTTCTGCTGAAATGGTGCAATTCGTTACTGATGTTAAGTTGGTCAAAGACTTGCATACTACCAATGTTGATCAGCTTCATGCTCACTTGCGAGAAAACAACATTGGAACGACATGCAAAAGGAAGTTCATTTGATGGATGAACTAACTCCGATCATTTGACTTTAGTTGCATTCTTACCATATAACCAGTCTCCTTATCTAACTCATCAACTACATTACCAAAAACACTCAAACTTCAACCACCAGCTTAAAATATCCATCTCTACAGTATGGTTCACCTCTATCAGTCTACAAACCTTATCAGTCTCAACAATACTCAACTCATCAATCATCAACACCTCTTTCAGTAACTTATCCATCTAATGATTTTCAATCATCAATTCACCACAACGTTTATTCTCCATCATCATCCATCCCTCAATTGGAATATCCTCCCCAAATTAACCAACAATCTGAATTTTCCCAACAAGACTCCGGTCTAATTGTTCCAGTGTTCCAGAAAGGTGATGATCCCATTGATGCCATCAATCACATGATGTCATTTTTGACTGCAGTTGTCACCTCCCGTTATCCCACTACCAATAATCAGCTGAGAAACTCGTCTAACCCTAGGGAACAAGCTACCATCAATAATGGAAGAGTTACACTACAACCAATTTAAGGGAGACAAACTTCTTTTGCTGTGGGTACTTCAAGGATTTACACTCTAGGAGCAAGTGGAAGCAATTCTGGAAAACAGAGGATGGTTATTTTCTACAACTGCAAAGGGGAAGGCCACATGTCCAGACAGTACACCAAACCAAAGAGAAAAAGGGATGATTCGTGGTTTAAGGAGAAAGTGTTGCTGGTACAAGCTCAAGCACATGGTCAAATTCTAAATGAGGAGGAACTAGCTTTTTTGGCAGATCCAGATATTCCTGAAGGTCAAAGCACACGGACCGTCATTACTTACAATGCTGCTTATCAAGCTGATGATTTGGATGCATATGACTCTGATTGTGACGAACTCAACTCTGCCAAAGTTGCTCTCATGGCGAATTTATCTCATTATGGTTCATATGCTCTTGCTGAGGTACGCAATCATGATAATATGAATAATAATGTGGTAAATCAAGTTGTGCAAGTGATGTCGTCTTCTCAACAGTCGAATGTTGTGAATCATTCAGAGACTGAAATAACTGGTGATAGCAATATCATTCCTCATTCTCAGTATGTGATTGAATTACAACAAGCAACTGTTCAGAAGTCTAACTCCTCTGCACAACAAGATGATTTGATATTATCTGTGATTGAACAGCTTAAAACCCAAGTAGCTAATTGTACCAAGACTAATCTGGAAAATAAGAGTGTCAATGATACCTTAACTGCTGAGCTTGAAAGATATAAGGAACAAGTTAAAGTTTTGAAAGAAGGACAAAATGTTGACTTAAGGAGTAAGGATAACGTTTCAGATTCATGTGCACAGTCTGTAGAGATTGATCTTCTTAAACAAACTCTTTCAGAACATTTAAAAGAAAAGGAATCTTTGTTGCAAACGGTTACTCTTCTCAAAAATGATTTTAAGAAAGAAGAATCTAGAAATCTTGATAGGGAAATAGCCAGGTAGTTCCAAGCGAGGCCTTAAGATTTCTGCGGAGTGGCAAGATACTGTTGTGCTTCTAAACCTTTTTAATGGATTTCGGTGATTATCAGGTTCGAGTTCATACTCGTGTCATATTGAATACCATTAAGCCAACTCATTTATAATTCATTACTTACATAAAGGAGCGTCCTAATTTATGTAGAAGAAATGATAAAAACTTGTGGTTTTTTTTCCCCGGGATTTACAATTTCTTTATTTAAATGAAGAGGCGTCCCAATTCATTTAAATAAAGAGATTATAAATCATCCTACTTAATAATTTCCGATGCAATACGCGTACTCACATAACCTTCAAGGTGATGGATAACATGACGATGCATGTGCTTCTAATGAGTATGGGGCGAGTGTTTAAAACTCGTCTTCGGAGACTGGGAGTAAAAACTATCAGGGAAATCACATAGTGTTCAAGATCGTTATTGAGTACTCGGTTAGAGTAAATAAGGTAAAAGTCTTTATGAACGAGTCAACATAGCAATTATCATATAAATCCTCCTATTACAAGTCCTGCCATACAGACTTGTAATACTTAGATATATACTTATCAACTGATAACTTAATTTTGTCGGCCTCGTGTAATACGATATTGTATAAAGTTATGAAGAAATAATATTCTTAGAGACCATTGTTTAACTTACAATGTCTGAGAACGAAGCGAGACCATTATTTAACTTACAATGTCTGAGAACGAAATGAGACCATTGTGCAATTCACAATGTCTAAGAAGTAAGATGAGACCATTGTGTAACTTACAATGTCTAAGGTATAAATGAGACCATTGTGCACCTTACAATGTCTTAAGAAATGCTCTGGTATTTATATAAATAACTCTTATATATAAAACCGTGCGATATAGCAAAAGATGTAAGAATATATATTACCATCTTGTATGTCATGTAGCATTAAGGTAACAGGTTAAACTAAGCAAGGTAAGCAAGTAGTGTGTATGCTCTTTGAAAATGTTTGCTGTGATGCAATGTTCGCGAAAACGACTATAATCTAGGGTAAAATATGCAACCTAGTTCTCTATAGCCAGTGCTCTGATACCAATCTGTAACACCCCCAAAAATGTGTCGCATCGGAAATATGTCCGGGGGCGTTACTTCATAATACACAACGCTAGATACAAGAGAACGACCTCTAAATATGTCGTTTGAAAAGTAATCTCGTTGATTTCCTTGAAATTGATATAACATTTGTCCCATAATTGCTATCCCAAATAAAAAGCTTGAAATTAACACAACGGAGATTATGAATCACCTTGTATGTATGTAGGAAATATGGAATGAATATTGTCAGTTTTAGATCTCACTGCATCATCAAATATTCCAAGATCTAAATTTCACCTGGACGAAAAAACTTGCTTTTTAAAAATGTGTCAACATTAAAGATGGTGAGTTATAGATTTGTTTAAGTTATAAATGCTGAACCAAGTTTTGGTTCAAGTGTGTATGACCGTTTAAATTCCTCCTTAAATGGCCTTCCAAAATGTATGTATGATTTTTAGAAATCAAATTGTTGTAAAGTATGAAGACCATTTCATATCCCACAATAGTCACATATCTATACGTTATGATCGTTGTATCGCCTATTGATCAAGCATGTATGATATTTGTATCTATATCACCAATATGTTTCAAGTATGCATTGCCACTTTATTCAAGGCACATAAATATCATGTGTGTATAAAACAATGATTACGATTACTCTAAGCTCATGAAACTGATGCGGTAACAGAAATAATAGCATGTGCTTACACCGGATGCCCCCTACTGGCACCCTCAACTTTTGAATTACTTTACATGTGCCTACACCGGATGCCCCCACCTGGACCCCTCCAGCATTGAATATTTTTCTGTGCCTACACCGGATCCCCCCACTTGGACACCCTCAGCACTGAATTACTTTACGTGTGCCTACACCGGATGCCCCGTCCTGGAACCACAGCATTGAATCACTTTATAACATATAACCTGAGCTAATTCGTAATCATAAAAGTATAGTATGTGTTTACGTTCAAAAACTAAACCAAGTATTGTATCTCCTCGCGAGATGTATAAATGAGTATGTAAACCAAACAGGTTAAATCACCATATTAAAGGCATTTGGTAATACAAGCATGTTTTCACCACAAAATATTTAAAACAGTAAAAACAGGGGAGCTATTAAACTCCACCTCGATTGAATGTAGATACGATTTGCTAAGAACTGCTCATATTAAGCACAGCTAAGAACGAAAAACCAGAATGGCCCGATCAAGAGTTGCAGCTTAACTTTAAATGTCTAGTACCAACTAGCCTAGGATAATGAATTTGGGGTTCCCTATGGATGTTTCGTCAAGCAACAGTTGTAAAGATCTAGATTTCAAGTTGTAGTAGTTTGGTGGTTAGTTAAATAAAATAAATCGTAAGTAACGCAAAGTATGTAATATATCCCGTTTATTTTTAATATGGATAAATGATACACAGTATATAATTCGATCGTGAATTATAAAGAAAGACAAAGGAATTCCAAAGATTAATGTGAAATGAATATACTTTGCAAGTATTATATAAGAGGTTGGAGTAAATAATTAACCAATTAGGGTTTTGACTATGTTTCTGAAATCACCCACGTATTTAAAATAAATGTTTCTTGAATATAACGTAATCCGACGTTTTAAAGTTTACTAATTAAGTTAAAACGATTGTTTATAAAGTTTTACAACAATTTTTATGTTATTTCTATAGTGGAACAATTATAAAATATTAAAAAATATTTTTTATAAATTTATATTTGTTCTACGAGGGTTTGTTTATAAAAATAGTTGTTAATTGTAAAAGTATTGTTTTCGTTCGTTGGTCGGTTATTTTATAATACAAATTAATTATCTTTAAAAATGTTATTCAGTCCCTTGTTATCGGTTTCTAAGATAATAGGAAGCTTTAGTGAATCGTTGCTAATATAGAAATTATATATAAATTGCGCTAAGGACTTTTGCGTTTATTAAAACGTTTTCCAAGTCGAGAGACTTTTGTTGCTAAATCAACCTTTCCAATCAATTTAATAGAAATAATCCAAGTAAATTTCAAGTATATTTATTTGTTATTGTCATTGTTTCCATTTTATAAGTCCGTTACGGGTTTAATATAATATATCGAAAATAATAACTAATCACTTTATTTAACCCATTATCCACCATTATATCCAGTTTGATATTTATAACTCTTATGTTATATTGAATTTGTAATTTTGTATTAATCAACGCACCCTAAAGTTGTTTCTGCTCACCCAAACGCGCCCTTATGGTGAAACTGCTAACCCAAACGCCCCTATACGGTTTTCCTGCTAACCCAAACACCCCTATACGGTTTTCCTAGTAACCCAAACACCCTCTTACAGTTTTCTGCATACCCAAACGCACCCTATGGTTTTTCTGCTAACCCCAAACACTCCCGTTTGGTTAATCTACCCAACCAAACACTCCCTTATGGCATTCTTACTAAACCAAACGCACCCCTTGTTGTGAAAACTAACCAAACGCACCCTATTTGGTTTACACAGCCAAACCAAACACACCCGTGGTGCTAGAATGAAAACCAAACGCACCTCACTGGTGCAAAACTTTGGAACCAACGCACCCTAATCGTGGATGAATGAAACAACAAACGCACCCTAGTTGTTTTCTTATACCAAGCACACCCTTGTAGTGCTTAACAGTCAAACCAAACACGCCTTTAGTATTTTCTGCCAAAACCAAACAGACCCTAGGCTGTTAAGAACAGCCAAACGCACCCGCTTCGGTGCTACTACAAAATCCGACGCACCCTAATCTGCTTACCCGCAACCCAACGCACCCTGGCTGGTGCCTAACTCACATCGAACGCACCCCTGCTGGTGCCCAACCAAACCAACGCACCCTATCTTGGT
Organism: Tanacetum coccineum; assembly: GCA_026074375.1. Classification (NCBI taxonomy): domain Eukaryota; kingdom Viridiplantae; phylum Streptophyta; class Magnoliopsida; order Asterales; family Asteraceae; genus Tanacetum; species Tanacetum coccineum. The sequence continues at coordinate 63,900 of BQNB010017950.1, forward strand.
GGCTTACCCGAAACCCGACACACCTTTTTTGGGTGATAGAAAACCAACCGCACCCTCATTGGTGCTGAATAAAAACCACACGCACCCTTGGTGTTCTACAATTAATATGCAAGAACAAATAAAAACAAGCTAAAAACGAAAACAATTAAAGTTAAAACACGAAAAACGATAACGGGATCAAAACCCGAGCTTTAAAAACCTAAATCTCTAAATTTTAACCCTACAAATGCAAATATAATTTTTAAATGTCCTAAATGACTAAAAATAATTTTAGAAAAAAGAATTATATATATTTTTTATTTAATTTTTTATGAATTAAAAACAGATTTAATCTAAAAATATTATAAAAATATTAAACTAATTTATAAAAATCTAAAAAAATTACGAAAAGTACTTTGAACTAAGCTAATCCTAGGAAAAATAAAACGAGCTTACCAGCTTATCTCAATAAGCTGGAAATAAGCCCAAAAGGGCTGAAAGGCTTAAATGGCAAAAAGGTTATAAAAGAAAAGTGGTGGGAAGTCTTAACGAAAAAGACCCAAGGGCGAGTTGGTAGTGGAGTGTGGTGTTAAAAACGTTTGGGAGTTAAGGTTGAGGTCCCGGGTTCGAAACTGGGGCCTCCTTATACTCCTAAATGTTTTTATTTTGCAAAATTTCTTTTTGAAAAAGCTTTTTACCACTAAAATAAGCAACTTTAATGAAAGCACTTTTTATAAAAACTTAAAATAAGCTGGAAATAAGCTACTTAAAGAGGACAAACTTGGTTTTAAGCTAAGTGACTTTTTCAAAACTACTAGCTATCTAAAAACTTAATAAGCTAAAGCAAAACTTAAATAAGCTAACTCAGACCAAGTCCCTAACCTAATAAGCACTTAGGATAAAAAATAAGCTAATAAAATGAGCTAGAAATAAGCTAAATAAAGATTACAGAATGACTAGATACTTAAAATGAACTAAAAGCAAAACTGTTTGTATTTTTAGAACTCAATAAGCTAACAAAAAGCAAATAAGGTGAAAACAACAAACTTCCTAGACCTAATAAGCAAATGTAAAAAGAAAGTAACTAACAATATTGGCTGAAAAGCTCTCAAAAGCTAAAATGAACTTTGACTTAAACAAGCAGTTTTAAAAGAGATAATGACCAACTTTGAGCTTAAAGTTGAGACCAAATAAGCACTTTTGATAAGGTAAAAGCTGAAAACAGATGAAGTTTGTTATCCAAAGATCTTATGAAAACAAGAATTAAGCAGATTGGACTAGTGAATAAGCTAGGAAAATGACTTGAAAAAGTGCAGACCAATCAGTGCATACTGATTTTTGTTTAGTCTAAAAATGACAAAGTGCAGCCTTATTTTTAAGCTAGATTAAGCTAATTTAAAAACTCAAAAGGTGAAAACAGATCGAGCTTACTATCTAAAGACCTTATACTATCAAAATCAGACCATAAAACAAGCTTATTCTAATCTAATTTTGCTAATGAAAACTGTCTTTTGGACTTGGGAAATTAGGCTAAGACTAACAAACAGATTTTTACTTAAAACAAAAATGGCAATTGCACACTTGAACTAAAGCTATACTACTGCATTAAGGACCAAAATCAAATAAGAAAACAACACCTACAAGTACTAATAAGGATCTAAGCATTTAAACTGAATTATGAAATAAAAACTCCACAGATTCAAACCATGAATACATTTAACCTAAAACTTAATTTTTAAACTTAAAGGACTTATAAAAACTGACTTAAAGCCTGAATTAAAGATGGTTAAAATTGATTTAAAAGACAAAAGAGGCATAGGCAGCACTAACATAGGTTAGTGCTGCTTGTGCCAAACACCCCTTTAAGTTCTGGATTTGCATTTTTAAACTAAGAAAAGCTGAATTAAGCTGAGATATATAAAAACAGATATAGAGTAAGGCAAATAAAGGACAAATAAGCATTAACCTCACAGGAATAAGCACAATTCAATAAGCAAATCATATGAGCATTTTAAAAGCTATAAAAGACAGTTTTATATGAAAAACAATCAAAGGACATAAAAGTTAAATCATAAACATAAAAAGCATTTAGAAAGACAGAATAAGCAATGATTAAGCACAAATAAGCAAAGATAAGCAGAAATAAGCAATTAAACAGTGAATAAGCTATAAAATGAAAAAGAGGACTTACAAAACCCTTTGCTCAAAACAAGGGGCATAAATGCTCTTAAGAGCTTATCAACAAGCTCTAGCTTGTTTAAAAACAAGCTAGTAAAACCCTATAAGCCCTTCCAGGTTTGGCTTATCTTCCACAATAGCTTTTGAGTGACTTTGAGTAAAAAATTGACTTAAGCTATATAAACTATGGAAAAGTTTATATAGCTTAAGTAAAACAGCTTAAATAACTAGGAAAAGAGCTTAAGAAAGCTTAACAAACATTTTTATAACATAAACTTGTATTAACATAAAAACAGGATTTAACTTAAAAACATAAATTTCATTAAAACTTGAAAATCTAAGTACAAGGCTTAAAAATAAGTACAATAAACTTAAATAAAAACTGTAATTACAAAGAAAAATATTAAAAAGCTAGATGCCCTAATGGCTGCCAATGGTCTTCTCTTTTATAGCCGGCTTAAGAAAGTTCTAGGTCTTCAAGTTGTGTTTCTTATGTGCGAAGGATTTGAGAGTGTTCCCCAATCCATAAATCATAGCCCTTGATTTTCTTGTGTGCTTCTTTAACTTCATCATAACCCTTGATTTGATGTCCTTGTCCCATCAGCCAATTAGTCACCTTAGGATTGCCAAGTTAGCTTGTCTTCTTGCACGAGGTGGGGTTTTGGTTGGGTTTTATGTTTTGTCGAGTTGCAGGGCAAAGGAAAGGGACAAGTGAATAGTATTTGATTTGGCAGGAGAGTTTGATTTGGGGTAACGAGAGTTAAGGGTGTTGGGTAATGGGGTTAATGGTGTTATTTATTAGGGAATAACTGCGTTAGTCCTTAAGGACTAATGGTGTAAAACTTTAGGACCAATGGTGTAATGAGGGTTAAGGGATGGTTAAGTTGTCATGGGCTTTTTGTTTGGGCGATTACTATGGTTTGGACTTTAGGGCTTTTTACTTATAATGTTATAGTGAAGGCTTAATGGGCTTGACCCAACCCATTAATTGGGGTCGCGTGTTGGTCCTTTACGAGGCTACACATCTTTCGCTACAACTTTTCATGCTTTTCCAATCCAGTGTCGGTTTTGGCTTTGTTTTTGTCTTACGTGAATATTGTTACCTACACCGCACAACATACGAAAAACACTATATATTTGGCACTTTATGTCTGTTTATATGGTCATTTAGCTGTTTTTATAGGTAAAAGGTATGTGTAATTAAACACATACCAAGACCACGAGATATTGGAGAATATCGAGTTGGAAACACATACAGAACTTATCAGACTTTGATGATATGTTAAGAAATTTTGATAGAGATGACTGGATGAGATATGGCGTCTGGTTAAAGAAAGATTCAGTTAACAGATTATGGAAGACAAAGAAAGAACATTATGGGTTTTGAATATGACGAGGGTTTTTAAAACACTCCTACTTATGATAATATTGAAGTCTAGAGATATATGATGATCATTGACAAGGAGGATTATATGATACACTGTGGGTGTTCACAATGTTATCTACAGACATGGACATGATATTCTTCATGTTGGTGAGAAAGATTATCCATGACAAGAGGGTTCTAACTTTGAATGTTGTGTAACAAACTGTAGTGGATCAATATTCAGAGATGGCAGTGGTGAGCATTTATAGACAATTGCCATACTAGTAAATGTACCAAGACAGTATAAACGTCGTTTGGAGATCCTACTCAACATAGAAGGTTGCTTCAGAAAATTGATGATTTGAAGGTTATACCAAGTTTCGGGTGGATTGTGGAATTAAGGGCTTTACTAGTTTCTATACTGGTTAACTTAGTTCTGCCAAGAGAAGAACTATAGTATTGCAAAGCTTAAGTTAGTACTGCAAGTGCTATAGATAGTTACTTCAATTACAAATGATATTTAATGTTAGTTTATTAGTACTGTTAGTTATACTAGTTAGTACTGTTAGTTAAAAATAGTTAGTACTGCTTATCTGATATGCAGAGATATATTAAGAATAGAAATGCCTGATCCCGTAACGGTTTTGTAGCCTATTTAGGTTTCTTTGGTGTATAAGGGAACCTACATAGATCTAGATATGAAGTTTTATATAGTTTTCATAGTTTCAAGGTTATTCTGTAACTTTGATTGTGTTTAATATATTGAAAGTTTAGCAAGATCTTGTTTTACTGTTTCATTGTTCTTCTTAGTATTACAAGCTAAGTTTGTAGTATTCACAATCTTAGTTTCTATTATAGTTGTCTTGGATCTATCCAACACAACTAAGCTTTAACAAACTAGGTAAGATATGTTCAAAAGGGATCAACAGAAGTGAAGAGAAAAAGAATAAAAACTCTTAGGGTTTGACGGGTAGCATAGAGACGATTGCTCAACTTAGCCACCAAGGTCTGAGGATCAGACTCGCTCCAATATCATGTTGAAAATGAAAACCATGTAGGCGTAACTTTATTGTTAAGCATTATTTATAGATTACAAAGACATGATAACCTAAACCCTAATGGACCCTAAGTTCACAGACCGAGCTTGAGCCGACTAACTTAATCCATCTAATATTAACCACTCTACGCATATAAACTCTTATTTTTTTTAAACCAGAGACATGTTTGTCAAAATCAACTCAAAGTGGAGTTAAGAGGTAGAGCCTGAAACTTCTACTTCACAAAGAAATGAGGATAAATTATAATTGTAAAGTGAGAAAAAAAGACACAAAATAACTGAATTTAAAAATCTGAATGTTATAAGCTATCAAGAAAATATAAGATTATTAATATTTTACTGGTTTGAATTTGTGCGCCGATAGATTAAAACCACGTGAATTAGTCAAGAAACTTCCGAAACCACAATTTCAAAGAAACTTATTTTAAAAAGTTCAAGTTACAATAAGAACTTTGATAAATTACCTATTACCTATCTATCTATCTATCTATCTATATTCTTTTATATAAGATAGTTTTTTTCAGCCCTCTATTTAATTTTTTTTATAAATAACATTTAACTAAAGAATGACACGTG